>PVHX01002437.1:0-168432 GCA_004024805.1 Geosciurus inauris
AAGTTCAGCAGAGCAGGAAGCTGTGATCAAGTGTAGACTCCGGGGTTCCAGGCTGGGTAGGTGCCATGGAACCTGATGTATCCTTCTCCCTCCTGGAGCTTCCTTTCTCTTGCCTTCCTTGTGTGTGAATATGGGAACAAGATGTTTTACGTACTCTCAGAAGTAAGAGCAGACTCCAAGAGTTCTAATAGTTCTGCATTGGGCCATGGTTGAATCATTTTGACTGTTCATTTTGTTGGGCACAGAGGGAGATTTGGTGTTATGGGTTCTGACTCAACAGAGGTTTTTGTTGTTGTTATTTTTGGGTTTTTTGTTTTTTTTTTAGCTACAAATCTGTCTTGAGCATGACCTAAGGACCAGGCAATGTGCTGTTGGCCCAGGTACTGGGCCATCGCATAAAAAGTATGAGAATATGCAGGCCCCTGTTGCCCATACCCCTGCCTGCCCCCTCTAACCTGACCATGACTTGTTGGTAAGGAATGTCCTCATATCCTTCCTTTAATCTGCCTCAGAGCTTAGCACAGTTCTTTGCTGAAGTTCTGGGTGTTCAATTAAAATCATTTAGAAAAATAAATTATATGAGAATTCTAAGACACTGTTGTGATGTTATTTGTTCTTAGCCCCAAAGAAAGAAAGAAAAAACTGCCCAGTTTTCTTCTGATTTCAAGGAAAGGAAAGGAAGGGGAAGGGAAAGAAGGGAGGGAGGGAGGGAAGGAGGGAGGGAGAAGAGGGAGGGAGGGAAAAGAGAGATAGAGAAAGAAAGAGAGAGAGAAAGGAAGGAAGGAAGGAAGGAAAGAAGGGAGGGAGAGAAAGAGAGAGAGGAAGGAAGGAAGGAAGGAAGGAAGGAAGGAAGGAAGGAAGGAAGGAAGGAAGGAAGGAAGGAAAACAGACACATCTGGCCAAATTTTAGCTCTGAACACTTTGCATAATCAGTTAGAAACCCTTTGTTAACAGGGCAGATGGCTGCTGCACCCCCAAAAGGAAATTAAATATTTAGGCAGTAGCAGTTCAAGGAAGAATTAGAAATTCCTATCTAAAGAGAAAGAACTTCATCCAGAGCTGCCCTATAGGTGTGGTTAATGGTGGCCAATGGTTTCCTAGCAACCAAGTCCTTTCCCTTTCACAGCATTTCCGTACCCATCTTTAAATAATCTTCACAGACACTGGAGAACACACTCACCATCCACAGTGCCCAGATCAATAATGATGGGAGGCGTGGGGCCTGCCCTCCCAGTCAGAGCACCTGGCCATCACCTACAGGACCAGGCCTTACTCATTTTTCAGGGAGTCCTGGCCTGCACAGAATACAGAGTCCAAGCTTCAGAACTCTGGAATAACTCTTGATCCATGAAGGTTTCTAGGGGAATCTAGGCTACTTGAATGCTCACAATGCAGAGTGTACCGTAATCACACTTGCTCAGCCACCAACATTTCTCTTCTGGATAACTGCAGCTTCTCCCAAAGCTGACCTGTCGCTGTCCTGCCCTCCTGCATCCATCCTGATCGTGCAGCGGGAGTCATCCTCGGGAAAGAAAACTCTCATTTCTGCCTCTCAAGACCTTTTGTGCTCTTCACTCTGCAGTCCTTTTACTCGTCCAAGGCACCCTTTGCTTGGCACAGACCCTGCTGTTTGTAGCTTAGTAAAAGGTGATTGGGTCACTGGTGACACCATCCTCAGAAGTGTTTAAGTAGTTTTCATGGGACCACAATTAGTTCTCATGAGATAGTTGTTATTAAAGAATAAGACCAGACATACTACCTGTTGCTTCATTTCTCACCATGTGATCCTTCATATACACAGTCACCTTAAGGGGACCCACCATGCTGTGATGCACACAGGGGGGCCCTCACCAGAACCCACGTGATGCTGTTTGGGTTTTTGTCCTCTAAAACTGTGAGCTAAAGAACCTCTTTTTTAAAACAAAATACCTAGCCTCCCTTCTTTTGTCATACCAACAGAAAACAGACTGAAACGTCACCCCTGTGCCATGGAACATGATTTTCCTTCTGCAGGCTACACTCTAGCCACACTTTTTTTTTTAAATATTTTTTAAGTTGTAGGTGGACACAATATCTTTATTGATTTATTTTTATGTGGTGCTGAGGATCGAACCCAGTGCCTCATGCATGCGAGGCAAGCGCTCTACCACTGAGCCACAATCCCAGCCCCCTACACTTTTAAAATCACTCAGTTCCTCTGGAAGGTCTTCCCCTGCCCTCTTTCTATGCCCAGGTCTGCTTCATAGGCTCTCCTTCTCTGCTCTTTTAGGCTTCTGGGTTTACACTTATCTCAGCACTAAGAAAAATGTGCTGTAATTGTTCATTTATAATTCCTGGAGAGGAATGTCCATGCTTCTCTAGACTGGTGTTCTGGTTTTTGAAATGGCAGCTGAATAGTAAGGAAAGAAGTATGCAGAGTGGCTGAAAGTTCCAGACACAGAACCTGTATTCTAACCTACAAGATATTATCTGAAATAATATTTGATCTAGTAAGAGAGTGGTTTCACTATAAATGATTCCAGGAATATGTTTAAATGCTTTCCATATCCATGAGCACAGGACCTTTGAGGGAGCCCATTGCATGATTGAGCATGCCTAATTAAAGCCTGAAACAAATAGTTTCTATCTTAATTATATAACTTAATTAGTTTGTGTATACTAGTTGCAGATTTTTTCAGGTAAGGGACATAACTCCTTACCAATTTACTAAAATCTACATTGATATGACTTCAACCTCAAAGTATTAGCTTGAACTTTGTCCTTTAGAGAAGTCCAGGCAAAAAGGATACTTTCTTCCACATTATTTTTCAAAGACTAGAAGTCTACTTTTATGCTCTCTCTTGGTCTTTTGCTCCCTAGACATCTCTTTGGGTTCCTTTGACTACTCTTAGTGAAATGTGGTTTATAAATACTTACTCATTCTGGATGCCAGCCTCTGTGGGGTTTTGTTTGTTTGTTTGTTCTTTTACTATACAGATCCTTCACAGTTGACAAAGAATTACCAAATTCTAACTGTCAACACTGGAAGGGACTCAGATTTTATACCTTTTGCAAGTTAACAAGTTACCTGCTAACATTTCATGGAGGCTGACTAAAGACATAATAGTCCTGGGTCAGAAACAAAAACAACACAGCAAAAACAATGGCTGATGTATCACTTTCTTGTGCCAGTTCCCTAAGTTCCAATACAAAGAGATGTTGTAAGGACCAAGGAACACCTGCACACAAGTGAACTGCATTATTCAAGAGAAATGGTGAACTTAAGAAACCTCATCTTTTATTATAGTTTACAAGCAAGCCTACCCCAACTTTTCTCTGAAAGAATATATTATCTTTATCTGCCAAGGTGGTTTCTCATACAAACGTGTTCAACAGCAGTTCATAAAAGGTTGTCAATGTCTCCATTTGCAAGATGACCAAAAATGTGAGACTTCCATAAAGAACTATTTCTCAATACCCACTACAGACACCAGCACACAGGAAATAAAACAGTTCTATGGCCGTGAGTGGAACATACAAAACAGATAAATTAGAAACAGCACTGGTGCCTGGAAACAACTGTGAACATCATCTTCATCATCTTCAGGTTCATGGAGCAAAAATACCTGAAGCTCAGAAAAACTGTAGCCTTGAATTATGGAAGAAAACAACCAGTGGACATGCACTTGCTCATTAATTATTTATGAGCATTTCCTTCCTCCGTTGAAATGTGCATTTGGTGAAACAGGGTCAGAACCCATGGAATTCCTGTAGGAGTGAATTCTGGGTCCCATGTGGCTAGTAGCATTTTTATTTATTACTTTAATTATGCTTATTGTATCCAGCCCACAAGATGAAGCAAAGGGCATGTGTCTGTGACAAATGGGATTATTATGGAAATTGCCAGTGACTTTTTGTGATCATAAGAGTATAGAGCCAGCTAAATCCCAGGAAGAGTAGTTATGAAATCATGAAAAAGTTTTGGCAGAATTTTCAGGTCCATTGAATTAGTTATATTCCTCTGAGTCTGAGAGGTATTTTGGTTTTATTCATTTATTCATTCAACAAATAGACACTGAACAGTGTGAGGCATTATTGAAGGTGCTAACACCTTGAATAGAGTAATGAAAGCCACAAAACCCCACCTTCCTGCATGAAGTTTACATCCCAATGCCAGAAACAATGCAAAAACCAAATGGGAAAAGACACAGACAAATAATGTTGGGTAGAGTGGACATGTCCCATAACAAAAACAAAATTGAACAACCACCCATGCATGAAAGAGCTATGGAATCCAACCAGTGAGAGGTTACTTCACATGAGCATAGCACAGAGATAAGAAGACAAACATTAAGGAGGATAGGAAGGACCACTGCACGTCACCCTCTTCACTTCTTCTTTTCTCCCAGCCCACATAGCTCAGTGTGGAAAGAGATATCCTTCCATGTGGGGGAAAGGGAGCAAAGTGAGTGCCCACCTTCACTGGGAGCCAGCACTAGGCCCGATGCAGTGATCCTCAGCACAAGGTTGGCCCCATGAACCCAGACTCCAGCTCGGCCCCAGGCCCAAGCCAGCCCACATTTATGCAGGCTTCCAGCCAAGCCCTATGGACCCATCCACCAGACTGGCTCCTGCAGAACTAAGCTTCAAGACCACCCCAGCAAAGGCCAACTGAACTCCAGACTCACTCCAGTGCCAGATCCATGCCTGTAGACACAGGCTCCAAGAAAATACTCATAGATCCAGACAACAGGCTCATCTACACATACCCAGATTCCAGGAAAGCACCTGAGAACCCAGGCTTCAGACTCTTTCTAGCACCAGATCAGCTCCTGGATCTCTAGGCACCAGGACTGTACCCATAGACCCATATTCTAGGCCCACCCCAGTGGACCCCAACACTAGACTGGCTCCTGTGGACCTGTAGACCAGGATCCAGGCCCACCTCCATGAACTCAGGTAACAGGCCAGCCCACTTGAGAATTATAGCAGGGAGCCCTCCCATAGACCTTGCCAGTGTCTGTGTGGGTTGACTGGTGAGGAACTTTACCTGTTAAAATTTATAAAGACTGGAAAAGAGAGATGCTTACTCCTTCAAATGTGCATACATCAACACAAGCTGCAAGGGTAATGAATAGTGAGGGAAACATGGTACCACCAAAGGAACAAAATAAAGCACCAGTAGCTGATTCTAAAAACATGGAGATTTATGAAATATCTAACAGGTCATTAAAATCAATAGTCTTAAATAAGCTCAGTAAGCTACAGCAAACATAGGTAGACAACAAAATGAAATCAGAAAAACAATGTATACACACAGTTAAAATTTGGATAAAGAGGTAGAAACCATAAAAAGGAATCAAGCAGACATTGTGGAGTTGAAGAAGATAATGACTAAATTGAAAAATTCCATAGAGAGCTTCAAGAGAAGACTCAATCAAGCAAAAGAAAAGATTAGCAAGATCAAAGATATATTATTTGATATTAATCAGTCAGAGAAATTTTTTTGAAAATGAAAAGGAGTAAAGGTAATCTATGGGACTTATAGAACACCATTAATTCAACCCTTATGTTAAGTGAAATACGTCAGGCACAGAAAGATAGATACTGCAAGATCTCACTTATCTGTGGAATCTAAAGAAGTCTAACTCATAGAAGCAAATTGTACAATGGTGTTTCTCAAGGACTGGGGGTAGGCAAAGTAGGGAGATAGTGGTCCAAGGGTACAAAGTTTCATTTATGAAGGATGAATAACTTCTAGAGATCTAATGAACAGCCTGAGGACTATAGCTAACAATACTAAAATATGAATTTGAAATTTGCTAAGAGAGTACATCTTAAAATGTTTTCACCATCCAGAAAAGAATGTTAGCTATGTAAGTTGATTGACATGTTAATTAGCTAGATTATGGTAATCATTTCAAAATGGGTATGCATATCCAAATTTCATGTTGTATGTCTAAATGTATATAATTTTTCTTGGCCATTTGCACCTGAACAAAGCTGAGGATGAAAAGCAGAACAAGGAGTAGGGAAGATGGCTTGCTGAGTAAGCCTGGGTGTCTAGGAAAGACTATTCTGAAAGAAGACCTGAGGGAGCTGGCCCTGCCTGTGAAGAAAAATAGCACATGATTGCAATGGTCTGGCCTTTTCCAAGAAAAATCAAGATCATGGTGGCTAAAGTGGAAGGAACAAGATGGAACTTGGCTATAAAATGGGAACTTTGCTTTTCTTTCAGGTGATGTGCCTTAAACATTGGAAAATTGAGCTCTTACCCTTGTTAGGAGAGAAAACTTTATTCCTTTGGCTCTATATTCATTCTCACTAAAGAACTTGAAGTGTGGAAACCATCACACTAAGGTTTGGGAGAGTTTTGTAAAACCCTTTACATTCCCATGCTTAAAACTTTTCATTGGTTCCCCATTAATTACCATGTAAATACAAGCACTTTGGTATTTCAGGCAAACCTGGTCCATTCTCTATTTTTTATGCTGTACTATGGAAACACAGGATCTAGCCATGATGAGGTTCTGCAGGCCCTACAGTAGCCTCCCCCTAGGCTTTCCCTCCTGTAACACTTCTGCTAGAATACCTTGACTTCTTCTCCACATTGTCACCCATGGGTCCTTCAAGACTGAGCTTTGATATCACTGCTCTGGGATACTAGCCTTAATAGACATTCAGGGTACAAACACGTATTCTATCTATTTCTCTCTTACATCTTTCCACTCTGAATAGCAGTTATTCTTTTATTGCTTACCCTATTTGACACTGATCTCCCTGAATTGGGTAAATCTTGAGTTTCTTTCTTATATTTTTAATTTTTAACATAGTATGTTCCCCATGGTGGGTATCCAATACCATTTTTAGCAGAATGAATAAATATGTGAATGGATATACTACATCTGAATACTGTCTCTATCAGCAAGAGGTATTTGCGAGGTCCTCTGGACCACCATGGCAGCTGCTCTAATCATATTGAAAACATTTACTTTTAAGCTGCTCAGAATATAATGCAATAAATTATCTTCAATCTATCTGCAATGCACGGATGGATCACATTTCAAAAAGTTCACACTGCTACTATCCTTTAATAATCACGGTAGCATTGTTAAGTAGTCTTCTTGGATCCGTTTTTGTCCTAAGAACTGAGCACACTATTTGTGATTCCATGAATGGTTTTGTATTTCATGGTCTGAGAAACCCACTCGACAGGGGTTGGAAGACCCTGAAACCCCTAGAGAAATATAACCCTTCCTTTGGCATGACTGTTTTGGGCTCACTGTATGGAGAACTTAAATTTTTGGCATATTTATATGTGTTCAAAATGAAACTCAAAATCTTTGGCCAGGATAGTTCACAATACAGTGTGTTTAATGGTTAAATGAAATGCCCCTGAGTTACTGCTACTCAAACCCTGCAATTTTTTTTTTAACTTTGGATCCTTTTAAAGGCAGAGCTCATGACAAGGATTTGAGTGAGACAATTATTTGAGATGTATTAGGAACCCCAATTAGAGGCCAGGGGGATAATACAAGGAAAGGAGGCAGTTAATAAAGGGCATGCTGTTAAACCAGCTACCCTGGTGGGTAACTGGAGCTTCATCACAGGGGATGACACAAAACACACTCCTCACAAACATTCTACTCAAGAAATGGGGACCTGTTGCATATGTGGCCACACCTAAGAGTTATTCACTGAAGGTCACTTGGGCGTTGTTGATCTCCAAATACTTCATGGTGCTGTTCACTTAAACAGTTGTACCTGAGAGGGTAAGAGAAATGGTCCCAGGCAGAGAAATTCAGACAGTGGGCAAGTTCAGGGATATGGACAGGATACTGCCGGAGTTTGTCTCTGAACAATGTGGAGCTTCATTCTAAGCTCACACTTCGAAGAGCTCTCCTACTGAAGAGAGCTCCTTCAGCTCTGCTTGACAATGAATTCAGACAGGACCCAGTATTCAGGTTATGCAGAAGTCTGCAGCACCAAATAAACAAAAGCCTTCCCCAAAGTGAGCCTCAAAAGCAGGTACCCAGAGTTTTACAGAGCATATCAAAAGCATTCAGCTAAACTAAAAGAAAAATAAATTGGTAAAGATTCTGCTTAAAGTGAGCAGTGATTAATCACAGAAGGAATAGCTGAGAAGACATCAGTGGGACAAGATGATATCAGGCATAAATGTGGAGATAAACTGGAAGGAGAAGGAAAGGTAGAAAGAGAAATCCAGGCCAGGTCTGAATCCAAGATGTCTTCCTGGTCCAGCTGCATCAGGGTTAGCCCTAGTTCTTCACTGAGAAGTTCTCGTGTATCATCCGGGCTCAGAAAGTTAAACCCCAAAGTGTGGCGCTTTGGTATGCTGGGGAATTTGAACTGAAAGACATCACGAGAACTCAGAGGAAGCCTGAGGATCAAGGCCTCTCTGACCTTCCCCTGCCCACCATTTCCTGCCCCTCCTTTTCCCCTGAATGAATCATAGAAACCTGAGCTTCTCTTCCCCGAAGCAGGTTATAGAAACTAGAGTCCCCTTTCCCCCAAGCCAGCCTTTAAAAATCAGAATTATTACTCTAACCTCCTCCACCTCTCTCTCAGAACTGGTCATAAATAAATTCTCTGGTCTTTCCTTGTCTGATCGTAGGTCATAATAACCTTATTTCCAAAGGAGTCCTGCCCCAGCCTGGGAGGAGTAAGAACCACAACTGAGATGTCAATAAGAATCTGAATGAACCGGCTTTGCTAGATAGCTCCACTGTCTGTGACTATTTTTACCTGATGACACATCTGCATAACTGTCCTGCTTCATTGAGTCTAGACATCAAATAAGCATTTCCCCCTGTGCGTTTAGGCCTTCTTTCTAAAGGCTCCATGCTACATAAAACTATGATCAAATTATATTTGTTGTAGTTTTTCTCTTGTTAACCTGTTGCTTCTTATGGAGTGTTGGCCATGACCTTCTGGTGAAGGTCCATCCTTCCAATATTGATATTGGAACGGCATTCCGCAGCAGGCTGTTGCTGCCTTTTGCACCGGTATCGCTTCTCTTTCCACAGGGAAGGACTAATCTTGCTCAGCTAATCCTTTCGTCGTTTTTATTAAATCCTGGAGTAATGAACTATTCAGGTACTGTTGTGTTCAGATATCAGGCCTGGAAGAACACTATGTGAGTTTTGCTAGGTCAAGAGTCTAGCACCCAGAAGGCACCAACCATGAAAGTACCCGCTATGTACCCACACACACAGATTTCTGCTGGGTGTGCTGGCTTCACATCACAAAACACCTCCTGAACAGCAGGAATTTTAATTAAATCAGGAGAAATCTAATTTGGCCTAAATTGGCTTGCAACAAAAGGTGTTAAGAAGAGCAGAAATTGTTCTGTAATATGGATGCTTGTGGAAGGGACTGGCTCCATCCGTGGACAACTAATGAAAAGTGGTATTAAAACTAAGAAGCCTATAGAAGATGCTAGAAAGTCTGAAATGCTAATCTGTGATATTCTGATAATGTAAAGAAATTGATCATCACCAGCTGGTCCTGAAATTAATTTCACCCAAAGGTATACCAAATATTGGAAGTTGACCCCTGATAACCCTCAAAGGAAACCTGAGTATAAACCACTATTACTTGAATAGTCAAGGTATCATTTTCCTTCTTTATTTCAACCAGTTGACATTACTGGATTGAGAAAGGATCCTTAGACGGTAGAAAAGAAACAATGACCAAGCAGAAATGGACAGGTCTAGCAAAAGGAAGGGAGACTGAGAAATGTGAGGCACCAACAATAAAGCTCCTGAAGTTGTGCATTTAGACTGAGTAAAGAAGAAAGTGAACCGCTGAATAGGCATGGTGAGTTGGATGGCCAAAGGAAGTCTAAGTAGCACAGCAGTTGTAGCTAAAAATCAGAAGTATGGTAAGGAAGGGAGGGAAATTGAGGTCACTGTTAGATACTTACATCTCAGAAGGGTTAGGAGTAAGGGCAGTAACCACGGGTGCAGGTGGTCAATGGGGAGAAGTCTAAGGACAGTGGGAGTCACAGAGAAAAGGGAGCTTGGACGACTGGCTGTTTGGTGGTTCACCTGTACAGATGCTGCCCATGATAACTGAAGGAACCAGAGTGGAGAGGAAAATAGCTATGCAATTGCCAGAGTGTTCAGTGCAGAAGGGGAAGGAGTTATGCAAACAAGGGCAACGGGAAGAGAAAGCATGGTATGGATGAAAGGCGTTATCCTCAAAGGAAGCGGGCTTTTATGACCAAGAACGAAAGAGTGATGGTCTGGAAGCAACTAGAGCTTCTCCATGCTTTGGGTCCTCTTGAGTATTGGAGTGTGGGAGAAAACTTAGCAGCCAAAGAGGAAGCAAGTGTCCTGTTAGGTCTAGCTGCTATTTAGGTCAAATGATTCTCCCCAAATTTGTCCTACACAATGGTAGTTCCCCTAGAAGTTCAAGATGAACAACCAAGTAATATAAAACAAAGCTTTTATGATCATGTAAGTTTGAGGTATACTGCATGATAGACTCCCCCTTGCCCAGGAGCATCATGTTACAAACTGAAACATTACAGAAATACTATTCAGTAGAAATGTTCTACCCTAAATTTTATATATGTGCATATATATATATATATATGCGCCACAGCAGCATTGGGAAAGATACCTAATAACACCTCACAAAATGATAATTATAGTGCATGAAAAAGGCTGAGTTAAGAAGGAAGAGTCAGGTGTGGTGGCACACACCTGTAATCACAATGACTCGGGAGGCTGAGGCAGGAAGATTGCAAATTCAAGGCCAGCCTCAGCAACTTAGTGAGGCCCTTAGCAACTTAGTAAGACTCTCTCTCAAAATCAAAAGGGTTGTAGATGTAGTTTCATCTTCAGGGTAAACTGGGTTAAATCCCCAGTATCCCCCCCCCCCCAAAAAAAAGGTAAGAAAGAATAAAGAGGCCTCAATAAAAAGATGACGAGGTTGACAATAGAAAAGTACAGCTTGGCCTGGCTGGTTTTGAATTCTAGCTCAGAATCTTCAGGGCTTCATAACTTTAGGTGAACTGCTTCACCTCCTCTGTGCCTCAGTTTACTTATTTGTGGGAGCAGGAGTAGGAGGATTTAGAGACTGATATCATAGGACGATAGCAAAGATTACATTCACTAACACAGAAACGCTTAGAAAAGTACCTGGTCTGTGACGTGTGTCCCCCAGAAAAGAGCTGTTACTTGCGATGCAAGGAGAGTTCCAAGTGACACACTGTTTTCTCAGCAGCAGGAGTTGCTAGGGACAATCAATCCCAGCTCCACAGGACAAGCGTAGGCAGGCAACTCTGAAATGAAGCTGAACGGGGTGGAAACGCTGATCCCAAAGGCGCTCCTCCAGAAATGTGATGAAATATCCTCCTGGCTGCACAGCCTGGGGCTCCCAGCCCCACCATCTCGCGCCCATGCTGTGTGATCCATAAGACGAGGTGAATGCTTTCTAATGTGTATTACTTAAATTTCCTCTGATGTGCAGTTTTCGTACATGTCCTTTACCCATGGACCCAGGTCTTAAACGATGTGAAGTTTTTGTACATGTTCTTTGCTCCTTCATGGATCAAAGTCTTCAGAGATTTTCTATCTGCGTGTAAGTCTAGGTAGCCCTCCAACCTGCCCTCCTGCCTCTCTGTGTGACTGAGAGCTGGCTCCATTCAGACCACTTGAGTTAATGACCTTCTCATTGAGAACATGAAGAGGCATAATCAATTCATTGTTTAATAAGGATAATGGGTGAGAAATACAGCAGCCTCTCTGGTCAGAGAATCTGTCTTTAGGCCTTAAAAACCTTTCCTCCCCATTCACCCAATATCTTTCCCTCAAGACTCTAATCCCTTCTTTTTAGCTGACAGTTTTGCATTGGGAATATTGTACCGTGTCTATGTCTCAACTCTGATGAGACAGAACAAGCTTTTCCTGCTCTATGAAAGTGAAGGAAAACAAGTGAAAGAGAATGTTCTAGGCTACATCAAGGTCTCCTGCTCCTTCAGATGTGCCCCCTGGAGGAGATGTGGGGGCTGCTAGCATATTGCTCAGGGACCAGCCTGAGAAAGCTGGAGAACTGCGTGGGATGGAAACAGCAAAAGGAGTCCATGCTGGTCTCCACACCCATGAAGGACTTTACCACTTACCAAACCATGCCATCCACTTGGCAGTTCCTGCTACCACCCTGCCTCCAAGGGCAGTCCTACATTGGTAAGGTGATTCCTGGTCTTGGTGTTTCTGAATATATCAAAACATCTGAAATGGTATCATTTGGGTCTCAAGAAATAGTCAGGGTATCATATACGGCATTAAAATAGCGGATCAAGAAAGGAGCTCTTGTTTATTTGGCAGTCTGACATTTAACTCCTTCCGAGGTAACTTATTGTTGCATTAGAGACTTTTCACTGGGTCCTGCCCAGGTGGAGCAGCCTTCCCCATGGTACCAGCCGCTGTGCTTGCCTTTTAGATCAGAGCAGGGGGGAGCCATCATGAGAGCAGAAGGGTGTGGGAGGGTTAGGGCAGACAGCAGACCAAGAATGAAGGTCTGCAGGCTGCAGGAGAGAAGAGATTTCCTTCCCCAACTATGCAAGGCCCCCGCCTGACACTCCTCCAGCCAAAGACAGAACAACCAGAGACAAACACTTATTTAATAAAAGTTTAATAACGATGTGGGAACCTTCAGAATTAAGGCCCGAAGTCTCAGGGGAAACTCTTTTTGTGGATGGTTGACATGCAGAAGCACAAATGGAGGACAAAGGATGTGATTGGATGGCACCAAGCCGGGGGGTTTAGAAGGCCTATTCCTTCAGATTCTCCTTGGCCTCTGTGATGAGCAGGACGCCTTCACATGGTGCCTTCAGGGCAAAGAGAGGGAGGGGGTCAGACAGTGGCTTCCCTGCCACTGTTGTTTCCTCAGTTGCCTTCGGCTTTAAGTTCTCCATGTGCCAAGGGACCTTGTTTGCGGGTGTCATATCTGAGCCTTGATGAGACCCATTCCCAGACTTGCAGAAATGACTTCTACAGTTCCTTTCTCCCTTTATGACACATAAGACCAAATTCTCCCTTTTGGTACTATAGCTCTACCCCAAGGGTAACATATATTTTTAAATCTGATCCTCTTAGTCAGTTTTTCTCAGAGGACCCTCCGTCTTAGACACTGGTCCTCTCTTGTACCACACAACACTTGAGGATGAAAGGCTCAAAACCATGGAGACCTCATCCCACTTTAAAAGACAAACTAATAGTATTAATATCAATTTTCCTCTATCATCTCTTCACCTCCATTTTGCAATCAAATCTATGTTTTATAAATGAGTTAGTGGAGGGTCACTGGGATCAACGTGACATGAGACTAAGAGTTTGCAATCTCCTGAGCCTCTAAGGGGGACTCCATTCCAGGTCTTCCAATTCTGAGGCTCCTGTAGCTCTGCGCATAGGATGGAGACTGGAGGCAAGGTGTTCTGAGCTCCCTCCACATTTCAGCCAGAGCAGTGCAGCTCAGTTCCGTGATGTCTGCTGGGGTGCAGTCATGTTGGGTTGCCAACAGGCTGCTGATGGTGAAATTTGGAAACCACAGCATGACACTGGGCTGGGATGAGAAGATCATAATGCTCCCTCTGCACATAGTCACTATCGAGACAAAACAGCTGTCATTGTCGTCACTGAAATCAGAATGTATTTGAGCTCTTGCACCTTTGAAGCGGCTAGAGACAAAAGGGTTTTAAGACATGGCCCCATTATCAAGGAACTGACAGCTTAGTTGATAAAGAACTCGTTTCTAAAATGTTAATATGTGCATTAAAAATTGGCAAGCGCCGTAAGAGTAATGTCCACTCAAGGAGGTCCTTCTAGAAGTTATCACTCAAATATGGGCTCTCTAGAATTTCAAACATGGAAGTGGACTCTGACAGGGATTATCCAGGGCAAAACAGAGACTGTCATTCACGTGCAAAAGTACACTGTGGATCCCTGACTAATGAACCTGGAGTAGGAAGGGTAGTTTAATAACATCCACCTCTGTTTTGCCAAAAGTTGTATGTGAACTGTCCTATTTGATGCTCACCTTAACACCATTGTAACTAACCACCCCCAGAATTGGAACACAGATGTTGGGTGTCTCTGTGTATGTCCTTAAATTCAAGCATACCACTTTTCTGCTGGAGTAAGCTCAAGGTTATTTCTGCTCCTTCCTGGCCTCCATATAGAAAAATGTAAATAGTGGCCTCGGATTGAAAGACTGAAAGGCAAGGACATCGCTTGGGTAAATTAAATTGGGTTTGTAAATTAAAAGATTCAAAAGAAAGTTAATAACCTCAGGATTCTCAGATGACAGACTCTCCAGGAGAGACCACAGTGACTTTAAAGCCCGTCTGGATGTCCCTTAGTGTGTGCAAGATGAGGATTCCATCAGAACCTGTGGATGCCCAAGGGTCTGTCTCTGAAGACTGGTCTTGAGACACAGGAGGAGCACTGGTCTGGATGCTGCCAGAGACCCCCCTCCCCAGGGCAGATTTCACTTATTAATCTCAAAATCATACAATCAGTAGTACAATTCTGCATGCTCACAAAAAGAGCTGGGCAGCCTCTAAATGGGCTTAGATGCTTAGATGGAATCAGAGGCTGAGAAAAACCAAAGTTAAGCAGGACGTTCACCTTGGCCAACACACTTGAATTCTAGGAGCAGGAAAGAAGTAGGAAACAGGGTTACATTTCAGATTTCAGAATTTTTTGCTCAGCAAAATGGGGTCAAGTGCCATGATGTTCAAAATGCACAATGTGTGGTGTTTCTGTCTTTTGAAAGAACACTTGTGGTTGAGAATAAAAGAGAAAAGATCATATCTTAAATCTCTTTAGTGACAGTTGCTCAAATGCCATCAGAATATACTTAACTCCATCTGTCCTTTCTTTGTGTCTCCCTGAAGAGGAGTAATGCTATTTTAATTATAATTCAATCATACCAGTTGAGCACCATCTTATTGGAATGAGATGGAAATGAAAGACAATCATCTCAAACAAGTTTAACAACAATTTCCACTGCTTAAGAACCTGAGCAGAGCTGCGGAGAAGGACACAGAAATATCCAAAAATGGCAGGGCTGAAACTTAAAGAACTTCACTTTGCTAAAAGACTCATAGAATTTGGATCTCTGTTCTATAAATATTATGTACATTTACCAAGGAAAAGAAAATGTTTCTTTGTTGCTGTTTTTTCTTTATTGTTACAACTTGATTTCCTCTTATAACCACATTTGCTTATTATCTAAAATTTAGAAAAAATATGGAAAAGATAAAGGAAATAACAAAAATCATCTGTTATTCTGCCACCCTGGGAGATCCTCTTCTGACTCTATTATACACATATTTACCCATCTAGATTTGTGTATCTGTCTATCCACACAGATGCACAAACAAACACACACACACAAACATCTACATGAACACAAACTTTGTTACCATTTTAAACTCTTAACAATGCCTGCTCATGGCATGCAATACAGCTGTCCCTCAGTATCCGCTCCAGGTCCCCTCTGCTTTCCAGACCACGAGATGACTTTCTACCCTGTCTTTTGAGGTTTGATGTGGCCTTTGGCTTTGGCAAATAAAAGGTGAGCGGAGGTGACCTGTCGCTTTGGAGTGGAAGCACTCTGATCCCCAGAAGTGACCATCTGATCTGCTGTCTCCCTGCTGTGACATGGAGGTGTCATAGATGTAAATATCTTGAAATGCTAAGCCAGGGAGGAGAGCTGACAGTCACCTGGCTCCACACAGGTCACCACATGAGACACTGAGAACTTCGGGTTAGTTCTCATACTAGATTATATATACCTCTATCTAGTTTATTCTGACCAATACAATCTTTAGCATTGTTCTGACCTTAAATATCCTGCAAATTTATTAAATGACTGAATGACACTTTATTACATGAATGAAATATGATTTATTCCACCAATCTATTAGTGTTGAATACTTAAATTGTTCCAAATTTGCAAGTTCAATATTGTAAGGAATATGTCTTTAGTTAAATTTTTGCTCATATTTATGGTTATTCCTTAGGGTTTAATCATAGAAAAGGAAGTCATCATTCAAAAGATTCACAAAACCACAAGTTGTCTGACATTACTGTGACAAAGTACCTTCAAAAGAGTTGTTGACAGCATTGCTCACAAGCATAAAGAATAGGTGATCTCTCTGTATATCTGTCTGTCTGTCAATCTATTTTTGCCAAAGTTAAATGTAAAGATGGTACTGCATTGTCTTGGATTATAATTTCATGAATTAAATCTGTCTTCATATTTGTAAGCTATTTGAATTTATTCTTGTATGAATTATCTTTTCAACATTTTCTTATTGATTTTTAAGATCCCTGCATTTGTTAATTATATAATTACTGATGTTAGTGAAATGAAGATGCATTCATTAAGAGCTAAGCTCTGTGATGCGCACTGTGTATATTTTTCTTAACCACTAATTTGGCTGGAAAAGACCACTGTTATTGATATTTCTAATGTACAGATGTGTTGGTTGCTTTGTTTTATAAGGCACCAAACCCATTAATATTTTTGTTTATGTTTTTTGCTTCTAATGTTATATTTTCTTGATCCACAAGTATATATTCATATATTTTCTTCTAATACTTTATGATTTTATTTTTATATTTAAATCTTTTCCCCATATGCTATGTAAGTTGTATATGATTTAAATTACAGATCTAATTTCCCACAGATGGGTGTTCTCCTAATCACTTATTGAATAATCCTTCTTTATATAAATTTTAAGACTATAATTATCTACATATCAATTTCTCAAAAATACTTGAGGCTGAACTTAAATTTTGTCCTACTGATCAATCTATCTACACTTAAATTAGAACCAGGTTGCTTTAATTATTTTATCTTTGTACTCTTTGATAACTTGTTTCTTGCTATTCTTTTTTTTTTTTTTTTAACATTTTCTTGGCCATAGGTTAGTACTCATTTTTCATGTTGAACTTTTTAAAAATCTACTTAAATCTTCATCTTTTCCAGGAAGATTATTCAAGTTTTATTTAATATCCTTTCCTTCCTTTATTCATTCAACAAATATTTATTGAGCACTTACTATGAGCCAGGTATCATCCTAGGTATTGGGGATATAACACAGAACGAACAGAATTCCTTGTCCTGGTGGATCTTATATTCTAATGAGATAAATAGAAACTCAATGAGCAAGATAAATAAGTGCCATGAAGAATATTGTATTTACATTGGAGCCTCAGTGGAAAGATTACATTGAGGATTTCTGATTCTAGCAAAAATACTCATATGCTCCATTTAGTTGCCCTCACTCATTCACTGGGAGCAGCCCCAGAGGGCAAGGCCTTTCCGTGGTGGGCCTTTCCGTGGTGGAGCCAGAGGTGCCCCTGTTGGAGGCTGAACATTCCCTTTAAGGAGAAGCTGAGTGGTCCTCACCTCTCCTGGCTGCTGTAGTGGCTGAAGTGTTGAAGTTTTAAATGGGTTGATGTCGAAGTTCAGTACCTAGAACTTGTGCATTTCTTATCTACTCATAATTGTTCTGTAACATTGGCTGATACAATGAGGAGAATGTGATTTTTTTTTTCCCACACCATTACAAAATCAATTATTGCTAGTATGCAAGAAACCTAAATTTGGGAGATTTATTGTCTAACCTAACGCTTTGCCAAATCCTTAGCAGTTTGTTTGCCTCTTAAGTTGAGAATTTTATATCACCAAGAACCTCATCAGACAGTCCCCTCTTTTCAAATAAGCCTGCTTCATTTCTTTTCCTGATCTTTTTACCAGACCAAGTTTGAAATACAGGGGTGGCTGGATATGTTCATGCCCATAGAAACCCTTCAGTTTTGCCATGCAGGATGGAGCTGGGTGTTCTATACCAAGATATAAGGGGGAAAAAAAATTCCAAATCGATTTCCTCGGAAAATCTAAATGACCAAAATTCACTTAGGAAATTGATCAAGGAACATTTTCCCATGTCTGGAGGAAGAATTCTGTGCTCATATCTCTCCCCATCCCTAGCATTTCTGCTGGTGCTTTTACTTGTTCTTTATCTTCATTAGACTTGCAAGAAAATTTTTTCCTTTATCAGTCTTTTCAAAGAACCAGTTCTTAAAAGCATTATCATGTTTGCATCTTACTCTTTTTTAATTTATTAATTTCCACTTTTATCTTCAGTACTCCTTGATTCGTTCCTGTCTTAATTTTATTTTTCACACACTTTTAAAAGAGAAAAAAACGTGAGGCCTGTTTATGTTCTCTTGTCCCATTTCTAATCTCATCTTCATAAGCACACACCACAGGCCACATGGGGGTCATGGCCAAAGACACAGATTCTAGTAGGGTACCAGTTGACAGCATTCACCTCCTGGCTCTACCTTTGCCATCCATGTGACTGAGGCAAGCAGTTTCCACATCTGTAAAATGAGGATTATTATTATAATGAAACATCTCATAGGGTTAGCGTGAAGATTACTTGAGCTAATATTTGTAAAGCTTTTGAAGCAGGGCTTGGCACACAGTAACTGCTATGTAATACATGAATAAATTACATTTATGCAGCACTTTATCCTTTACAAAGCATTTCACATTAATTTTCTCCCTTAGTTATCATGACAACCCCATGAGGCAAACAATCCTCATCCCTACTTTATGTAAGATAAACCTTTTACTCCAACAAGTTGATTTACATTTGTGAGTCAAAGAACCAGATTTGAGGAATCTGTCATCAGTACGTGGCCCAAATAACCTCTTTTATTTGGGGACTGCGGATGAGCCCAGGTAGAGGAGTGTATAGTTGGCTCAGGTTTAGGTGTTGGCAACAGCCTCGGTCTTTGAGTCCCTCAGCTGAACTGTAAACAACTCAAGACTGGAACTAGACTCTTGGTCAACTTTACAGAAGTGTTCTAGAACTGCCCGGCTCTTGGCCAGGTGTAGGCAGCCCCCAGCAAGAAGGGATGGAGCAAGACCTGATCTAAGTGCTACAGATGTGGGTTCCAGCTGCACTTTTGCCCCCATTTGATTCAGTGAGTCTAAGCCACGTCCTCTGCGCTGCTGTGTCTCAGTTTTCTCCAATATGAAATAAGGAAAACAATTCTGTTCCATTTCCTTCATAAGGCCACAACAGGATGCAAAGTATGTTGGTGTCGATGAAACACTTTGAAAGTTTATAAAATGTTCCACACATGCAAGATCTTACACACGCAACAGATACCTATATGGCCCCTTCCTATGTTTACACAAGTAGACATGAAAAGCAGATGGGGAAGCAGCTCTCAACCTTTACACCTGGCTCCACAGTATTCTACCCAGGAAGCTTCCTCCAGCTGTCCCTTCTACCAAAAGAATCATAATCTTTGCATAGGAGAGAAAAAAAGAATCCTATACCTATCTCCAAACAATCTAATTTCCAATTAGCTTCTCCCTGATGGTGAACAGTAGGGAACACAACAAAACAGGAATTCCACTGCCTGATTTTCCACGGCACACCCAAGACTAAAAAGGAAAAAAGGAAACAGGACACTTCCCTTGACATTTAGCTCTTCACTAATGGTGTGAGAGTGTGAGCCACCTGGGGAAAATAATCAAATCTTGGAGACTAAGCCAATTCTGGTTCATAGTCCCAGAACTCTTTCCATAACTATGTTTCTCCAGATTCCTGGACTCTTACTCTGAAATCTTTTGACGCTTTTAATTCATTGTATTTAAGGTTCTTTTCTCCAACACGAACTGAATCTGTTTGTTAACTAACTCGTCTTTTCTTGATGAATACCTACTTTGATTTTCCTAAAGTTTATTTAAAAAATTGGAAGCAGATATGCAAAGTCCAGCTACAATATGGACAGGTGAAGGTAGGAGGCCGAGCCCTCCTGTTCCCTCCTGTTTGTTCCAAACAAAATCCCGTTCAAGCTCGAGGAGAGGTGAGCAGCTAGACGTTAGAGCCCTTTCCCCACCTGCAAATAAGAGAGAAAGAGACAGATTTCCTGAGAGCCGACAGACTTCAACCTCATGTGCCATATTCTTTCCTCACTTTGTGTAGGTGGGAAAGACTAGCACAGGCGTAGGGGACAAAGAAATTGATGTTCAAGGTGTGTGCAGAAGAGGACCCTGGCTGAACAGGCCATTTGAGGAGAGGGAATCAATGGTGTGTGGGCACCACTGATGCCAGCCCTATTCAGCCAGTAAGGACCCCAAAGGAAAAGAATTATCCCCCTAAAGCTATTGTGAACATGGACTGTTCTTGGCCAAATTTGGTGTATGTCTTTAAAGAGAAAGGCTATTGTCAATCCTGATGGCTCTGCCCTCCCCGACCACCCTGGAGCAGTGTGTAGAGTTGAGCAGTGTTCCTTCCACTGGAAGTGGAAGGGAACCAGTGACTATTGAACATCTGTTATTTGTCAGATACTTGTTAATCAGCGTGTGCGTGCACACACACACCACACATACAGAGATAAAATTTCATTGAACCTGCTAGAAAATTAATTTCATGGGGGCAAAAATCATTGCCTGTTTTGTTCACTATCCCGGTACCTTAACACATGGCAGGTACACAAGAAATGTATGTGAAATGAACTTAGTCTTTCCAACTCAATAAGAATGGAAAAATTACCCATTTTGTTTTGCAATGATGCAGCTAAGTTTCAACAAAGCGAAGGAACAGATGAGCTGGGATTCAAACCAAGGTGTGTCTTGACTTCACGTTAGGTGCCTTCCAGGACATGGTGCTGTCCTCACATAACAAATTGGAGGGAAGTGAAGACAGGGACTTAGACTCACATCCCACAAAGAATAAGTGAGGAACTGAAGCACGAGTCTAAGAAAAGGAGCATCTCTGACAAACTCTGGGAAGCTCCTGCTTTCTGGGGTCTGTTCTCCACCAGTGAGATGCAGGGATTAGGTCAAAGGCAAATAGCTGACACAGGAACCACCACTCTGCATACCCGCTCCTTTGACAGACACTCCTCATTCATCATGGCACTGTCTCCCTTTGAACTTGGATGCTGCTTCATAAATATTCTCAACGGCACTCCATGCATACACACCCATTGATTAAACTTGGCGTGGATGCTAACAGCTCTTTGACTTCTCCAGGCTAGATCATCTCTGATGTCCCTCAAATTTATTTTTGCCCATAAATTCATCACTGCTTTTATCTTGCTCTGTCTATTAACATACAATATACCACAAGCAATAAAAATCTCCAGGCTACCCTGGTGGCGGTGGTATAAAAACAAGATAGCATTTAGACTCTGGATTTATCCTGATAGAATCTTCTATGGAAACTGCCTTCCAGAGAGAAAATGTTCTAACTACAAATCATCTAAATATTTTTGATAAAAAGATGCTCTTTCCTAGGATTAAGACAATACCTCTCACACAGACTGCATCCCCAAAGCAAGCTTTTAAAGTGAAAAGTTGGGACAGGTCTTAGATTTAACATATTGGCCTCATGGACTGGCTTGTAGTCAACATTTTCTAAGTTACACATACGGAGAAGATTGCAGTGAAATAAAATGACACATGGAAAATAACAGCCTCTAAGCCACATCTTGGTTGGATTTGGAGCAAGCTTAAAGAATCTAAAATAAGGTGGTGGTGTTTTGTTGTTGTTGTTGTTTTTAAAATGCTAGCCCTGCAGCCAGATATCTGGCTTTTAACAATTTAGGAAGAGTAAGAGAGAAGATTTTATGTTGATTTTTTTTTTCAAGCTTACTTTTTAATAACACACTTAACCTTTAGTATCTCATAAAATATTTCACCAATGTCATGAAAGTATAAAACTCAAATTTCTGGTTTAGAAACTCTATCATTTGTTTTTCCAGCCAGGATCATTGGTTACAAGGAACAGAAATAAAGTAAGATTGACTTAAATGGGAGGAGAATCATAGAAGAGTGTTGGAATGTTTAAGAGATAGATCATGGACTGAGAACTGGGCTGGGGAGGTAGCAAAGAAGTCTGAGTGCTGCCAACATGCCGCCCCCTCCACCCCTCCATGCTGCCATGAACAATGCCTCACTCTCTGTAACTCTGTATCATTCTCTCCTAATACGAAGTCCTAGACAGAACCTGCCTATTAGTCACATTCAAGTTCTGGTGCAGGATCTAGCCATTAGGGAGGGAAGGTAGGAAATACCTGTTCCCAACTTAGGTTCTGTTAAAATAGTCAAGTGTTTAGGAACTGGGCAACCAAAGCCTGTTAACTAAAGCCTATTACAATATAATGCACAAATGAATACAAAGTGAATATACCAGTGGAATACCTCAGTCACAAATAATTCTAATTTATTGGAGTCATTTTCTTTCAGGCAATGCACTGTATATAATACATAATAAACTGTTATATATTATGCATTCTAGGCAATGTTCTATGTATAATATACAATATAAATCATCTCCATCATCTCATTTAATTTCTCATAGCACCCCTAACGAGACAAGTATTATCCTGTTAGGGTCAAAGAAAGAGTAACTCACTCAGGGCTCAGGGTCATACAGCTAGCAAACAACAGGGCCAGAATTTTAAGTGAAGCCTTCCTGAAGCCAGACCGAGGTCCCCTAACCACTACACCACACTGTCTCTCTAGGAGCATTGCTGCCCTCGCCCCCAGTCCAGGATTCGTGCTACAAGGCATGTGATAAATGTTCATTTTGGCCTTTCCTCTTCGCAGATGTTCCATGAGCATCGAGCACCTCTAAACCACCATGATAAGCATCATGGGCTAGATTTAAACATGAATAAAACACATGTCAGTCCCTAACTATGATGAAAAACATGCAAGAGACAAAGACATAAGTTGCATTCTGCAAATTCCTCAAGGGCAAGCACTGCCTCTCTCTCTGCATCACCCTGTATTCTCACTACTTAGCACAGTAACTGACCCCTTGTACAGTCACAGCAAATTTTTAATCCATGGATAAAAATAACGTTTATTAAGCACCTACAATGAGGCAAGTGCTCTCCCAAGCCTTTCATGACCCATCTTATACCTTGCCTAGGACCACATGGGAATGGGGGCCACAGCTGGTATGCAAACCCTGGCAAACAGCACCTCACTTGAAACGAAGGCTTCAGCTTGAGGTGGACATCAACGTCAAGCTGCCTATAGCAATTTGGGGCTTCACATTTGCACCTCTTAACTCCCACAAGAAAGAGGCATCCTTTGAGCAGTTCTGTTGAGAAAGAAGAAACTTTCGTCCCAGAATTGTCCTATTAGAACTCCCTACCAGCACACGCCCTTTTGCCTCTAGTTGGTCATATACCCATTTCTAAACCGTTTCATACAGTCAAAGTGAAGTCATGAGCTGATCGGCTTTGGCCAACGTGGCTAGTCAAATCAGATCCAGGCAAGTGTTAAGTGGGAGGGCAGGGTAACCCTTAGTAGGGTCAAGCCCTCCATATGGTGGTTAGTTCAGCTTCCCATGGAGCATACAGGCTAGTAGGAGATGAGTAGGTGCCTGGAAATAAATTGAAGTGCAATAGCCCTCCTTTATGCATGGGGGATATGTTCCAAGATGTAAACATCCCCCAGTGGATGCTTACAACCACAGATAGCACCAAACCCTTCACATATGTTTTTTCCCCATACATACATATGGATGATCAAGTTTATTTTCTAGATTAGGCCCAGTAAAAGACTAACAATAATCATTAATAGTAAAATAGAACACCTATAAAAATATACTAAAAATTGTGTGACTGTGATCTCTTTCTCTCTCTAACAATATCCCATTATACCTTATTCATACTTTTTGTGATGTGAGATAATACAATTCCTATGTGATGTAATGAAGTGAAGTGAAAAGAGAGGCATTGTGACCCATCATCAGGCTACTAGCTGAGGGTTATTTATACACAAGCACTGCAATACCACAGCAGTGGATCTTACTACCATGAAAGCTACTGAGTGACTAATAAGAAAGTAGCATATACAGGGTGGATACACTGGATTGCAGTGTGCCTTCCCCTTGACGCCTGGGACCAGGCACAGCACCTGAGAGGCAGACAGAGTGAAAGGGAGAAGTAAATGAAACCTAATGTGATATATTCCCTGGACTTCCTCAATTTTTTCTTCCTTACCCTTTTTATCACAATTGAAATTACTTCTTCGTTGATGTAATCATTCTCTTGGTCTATTTTCCCTTTTAAAAATATAAGCTCTGTGGGGGCAAGGACCATGCCTCTTGTGCGCCCCCCACACTAAGCACAGTGTCCCAAGGGCTTGATAAATATCTGTTGAATGAATACAACCTCCAGGGTTTAAAGCTGCCTAAAAACTGTGCACACTATTTTTTCCATCATATCTATTTCCTTCATCAAGGAAATAATATTGCTTATAGGAAGGGAGAAGAAACCTGGGCTGTAAGCCAGACATCTTTTCACAGATTCAGTTGCTGGAAAGAGGCAAACCCCAAGTCACATGATTTTGTATTTAGAATATTAATTTTCCCTAGGTCATGCACAAACAGCAATACTTTCCTTAATGAAACACTCTTGTACTAATTTCTATTTGTATGCAAAAGACGTCATGGGTCTAACACATTGAGACAGTCTCCCCGACCCCACAGCACAACCCATATCTACCGAGCAGAAGAAGGCGAAAGCTTCTGATTTATTACACATAAACAAAATGAATAAGATAACATTTTATTAGTTAGAAACCATTATAAAAACAGCAATAAAATGAGGCAGTACAAGTGGAAGATGCCCTTATCAATAAATCCTGGGAAGTTTAAGGCCCTGGTGCATGTTGTAATAATAAAAAAGATAATTAAAAGGATCAAATTACAGAACTGTATCATTTGATCAAGAAGCAGCCTTAAAACAATAGGAAACATCAGGGCAGTGATGGTCTGAATCCTTAACCCTTTTGGAAAGGAAAGACGTTTGAGATCCGACTTGTTTTTAGCTAATGTGAGAAGAATCCATCTTTAGGTTGTGTCGCCTTTGAAACATGCAAATCCAGGCAAGAAACGGTTTCCTTTCAAATCAGTGTCTTTTAAAGTCTTTTTCCTGGTGGTGAGCAAGGAATGGCTTTATTAAATTAGCCATGTCGGTTCTATCAATTATGATTGACATTATAACTAACAATGGTAGGTGAGACAGACAGTTGGGTTACTTTTTCTGTAAGAGACTTGGTTTTTCTTCCCTGGACTGAGAATCTTCATTTCATTCTAGAAAATCCTTATGACACATTGCAAATACTTTTTATACAAAGGCATCGCTGGGAAACAGAGACCTGGGAGGGTTTTCATTTCCCAGAGAGCTATAGTCAGTTTTTAGAAAGTAAATTTTGTCCCCTACCCTCCCCCGCACTCCCTCCAGGTCAACGGCTCCCCTCCCCCATCCTGGTCAGTTTAATATGAGTCACTGCCTGGGCTTTGTTGTATGGAATAACATTTTCTCCTGGGAGTTAGTTCATGCAAAACACTCCCTGCTGAGAGAGTGGAAATTTACCCATAAGACATTCTTCCAGCAGCAAGACCCTGGGGAAACCTGATCAGAATGTTTAAAGACTTGACTGGCTCAGAACCTTAACTCCCCCAAAATTTCTCAGAGAAAAAAATAATAGGCCACATATTTAAGGTTTATGATACCTGGTGACAACAGACACAGTGAGATATGGTCTAATTTAGAAAGAAAACCGAAAATGAGTAGATTATTTCTGATATTTTGTCTGCCACTCTATTCTCCACAGTGATTTCTCTTCTCTCTGTTCCCCCTTCCCATTTTGGTTTATAGTTTCTGCCGTCATTCGATTGATCAATGCATGGACTTTTTTTTAAACAACTGCCACACACTCAATACTTTACCTTATGCCAAGTAGCTATTATTTTGCAACATTTTATAAACTCAGATGTATTTTTCTGTAGTGTGACAATCGATTTACCACCAAAATAATACATTTGTTCATAAATGGTATAAATCACAAAAAAAGCATAATTGGGAGTTCCTTATAAAAAGTTTTGAAACAATCTCATCTTTGTAACACATACAAATATGATTCATAATATAACATTAATGTAATTAAAAATATAATATTAACAATAAGTATATAAAAGAAAAATGAATGTAATATGCGGAATGTACATATATATACGCACACATAAACACATATATACCTAGACATATACACATATGACATTTTGAAAGAGTAAAAACCAATGATTATAAAAGCCAAGGAAATGAGAATGCAGCCCAATAATTTCATTTCTCCCTCATCCCCAATGGTGATGTGCAAAGTTGGGAGGGATATAATTTCACCTAAGGCAGCTCCCATCTTAGGGTCTAAACAGCTGGCAAGAACCAGCCAACTTGAAAGGACATCAAAAGATATCTGTTGGATGGCCAGGCAGCAGAGGTCTGATGGTCCCTGAGCTAGATATTGTGTCTTTTTTTTTCTCTTTATTGATAACATTGTTATCTGGGTTTTCCAAAGTACACTCATAATACACTTTACTAAATAGTATGTACAGTTGCACAATGTATGCCTGTATAGAAACCCTGTTAAAATTTTCAAAGTTTGCAAACTGGAAGAATAAGTGAGTGGTTCATTTAATTTATTTTAATCAGTTATATCAGGAAATGCAATTCTATTGAAGGGAAACCTTTGCAGAAGCAGAGAGCAATTATATTTTGCGTGCAGAGTACTCTTTTAAAAAGACCATGTGTGCAGCATAAAAAGAAAAAAAAAAAGCTTGGTAATGTCAATCATCTTGATTTCAAATTCTTTCAGTGCAGTCCTTAAACAGTGCAAAAATTATAGAAAGCTAAAGCTATTTCTCTCAAGATTCTGTGCAGCTGTTTTTGAAATTCTTGAACATTCTTGGTACCAATGTGTTTCCAAAGGTACCAGTTTTTAGAAGTAAGAATTACTATGTTAATGTTCTTGACCTTATTTTAAATAGATATTCTCACATCATATCTTCTAGAGAATAACTCACCGAAGAGCCCCCTTGGGTAAGCTAAACTTTCACTAAATTTAGCAATGGGATTTCCCCCACTCATTAACATCACGTTATGCAAAATAGTTGAAAAGTTGAGAAGAAGATGATAATGGTGCAAAATGGCAGCCTACTTCAAGGGAACAGGTTAAATAGTTGAAGATGTTGGTGGAAGATATATAAGAAAATTTTCGCAGCGAATAACACACTTCCAAAGACAGATCTAAACTGCTGTCCAGAGAGACCAGGGATCTCCCTGCTACATACACCTACTATCTTTTCATGGCTTTGCACAGCTTTAAAAGGAAGTCAGCACATCTCACAAGTCAATCACGTTTTCTTTCCACATAATGTAAGTAAATCAACTTGGAGCTCCATATGGAGTTGCAATCTCTTAAGGTATGGTGACACACAACTTGTCCAGGTATGATTAACAAAGACTTTTGATTAAAAAATGGTCAGATAGATGGCATGTGACAGGGAAATCCCTCCAGCTCATTGTGCAAGTTCTCATTGTCACATATATTCTTAGATTTGGGTCATATTCTGGTCTGTAGCTTGGGAACTTGTGAAAATTTCATTATTATTAGAAATTCAACCAGCAGGTTGAAACTTTGAACAAATACTTCAAGTCACCTGTGAAAAATGAATCGCCTAAAAGTATGGTGTCAGTTTCACAACATAGGCAAACCCCAGCTTAGAAATGTACTCCAAATGAATTCCAAAAGCTCATTGGTAAGCCCACAGTTTTAGTATTCAGAATGAATCTTCAGTTTTATGTATTATGAGTGGTTTCCTAAGTTAGCAAAACAAAGCCTAGTTGACTCATAACAACCCAGACGAGGGTGTTAACACTAAAATAGCATTGTTGTAAAGACATCATTTGACCACTTATGATACCGTAATTGGAGAAAAATATGTTTCAATTTCAACTTTTGGGTCAGACTACTCTGCTGTGAGCTGATACTCCCACCCTAATCCCCAGGTGGAGACAAGTCCTTTGAGCATCAGGAAGATCAGCACATACACCTGGGTACCAAGCCTTCGTTAACTCTTGACAACTCTATGCAGGTGGGCATTTTCCCCATGGTATTGATCAGCATTTTGAATCAGGTAGAAAATGATTGTACATCTGACCAATCATCAACTGAATGAGCTTGCGCCACCCACTCTCTCTGAGCCTCAGAGGGTTGTGGAATAAGTGAGATTAATTTTCTGTGGTGGACATTGTTCTTTGCCTCAGCAGTCTCTATCGTCTTTCAGATGTGGCCCTGACCTTCACTGGAGAATATTCTCCCTCCTTTCAGCTCTCATCTACATGGAATGCGGGGGGGTGGGGGGCACTCCATCCTTTCCTTGGAGTAGAGCACATGGCCTGAGCCTGCCAATTCAGCTGGTTTCAGGGTGACTGCTTCAACAATGGGCCACCTACCTACCTGAGCTGCTCCAAAAAGAGTGAATCTCAGAATGTTCTTCCTGGGAATTCTGAGACAGAAGTGCTTTTCTCTACAAGGTCTAAATCTGGGAAGATATCTTCATTCACTTTTGTGATTCTAGTAGTTCTCAATGGGGGGACATTTAGCAGTATCTGGGAACATTTTTCATTATCGTGATTCAGAGCAGTGGGCTTCTCTTCCCATCTAATGGACAGGGGATAGAGGTGCTTCTAAACATTCTGTAATGCACAGGATGGATCCCCACAACAAAGAATTTCCATCCTAAAATGTCAATAGTGCCGAGGTTCAGAAACTATGCTTTAACTATGGGGTTATATCTAACAACATCAAGTATAGTTGGGGTATAGTAATCCCAGCAACACAGAAGCTGAGGCAGGGGATCACAAGTTCAAGGCCAGCATGGGCAACTTAGGGAGACCCTGTCACCAAATCAAAAACTAAAAGGGCTGGGGAGTTAACTCAGTGGTTTAGCACCCTCGAGTTCAATTCCCAGTGTTGTGAATAAATAAGGAAGAAGAAGAGAGGGACAAGGAGAAGAAGAGGGAGACAGAGAGGGGAAGAGAGAGAGGGAGAGGGAGGAGGGAAAATGACTACTAAGGAAAGGAAAAAAATTGACTGCAGGTGACATTGCTTGAATCCTGGATCAATTCACAATATTTATTTATTTATTTATTTATTTATTTATTTATTTATTGTCACTCATACCCCAAAGGACCTTAACTAACGAAATTAGTAGATGTGGGACACAATGCCTGACATATAGTGGGCACTCAATGAACGGTGGCTCTTTGCATTAAAGGTTATCATTCACATGAGACTCAGAACCACCAGTGCTCAAGGACTAAATGCTAGCTACAAAAAGGCTACATATTTGTGCACCCCACGACACACATCTGTGGCCTCTGCTGTGTTCTCACTGCACTCGGCATTTCTGATTTTGACTGAGAAAACACATAGACTCAGAAAATTGTGCCATTTTTGTCCAGAATTTGCAGTTTCCTCTGGTTAGCCCATGCATCTGATAGACCAGAAAATCAAAGCAAGGGAAAGGAAAGGATACAAGATTTCTGCAAAATCACCAAGACTTTCTTTTTAAAGTGATTACAGTTTGTCCATGTAACCTAGAGTGATGCTTTGAAAATTTGCTTTATGAAATAACATGGAAGAGTAAAAAATATCTCCTTTATAGTCCACGTTTTGTCTTCAGTTTTTTTCATTGAGATTATATGATGGAAGGTATCCTAAACTTATTGACAAGATAAGTTAGCTTCTTTCCTTTATTTCTAATGTTGCCCATTCCCCCTAAAGATGGTTCACACACACACACACACACACACACAGAGGCCATTTGACCAACTCAAAATAATTATCATATTTCTTGATTTCACAACTCTACAGCTTTAAAGGAGTAGATTTCAGAGCATTTCATTCTCTTAATATTTGTGCATTTTCATTCCTTCGTATGATATGAATATATTATACCAAGATATATTGTATAAATGAGACCATTATTCAAGATGAGAATCTTCTCTACTAACAGCATCACTATTTGTAGCATATAAGGCTAAATAAATGTCTCCCATGAGTGACTAAATGCAAAATAAAAAGTAACCACTCAACTTTAATAGTTTAAAAAATGCTATTAAACATAATGGCTTCTTGACATTCAAGTAGCACTATGTTTTAAGTGATCTTCATTTTTTAAGAACTACTTTATTTTCATTTTAAATATTGATGGCAAATCAAGTTCTCTAGAGTAAGGAACCATAGGAGGAATCTTCCCTAAGAAAAATAAATTACTGCAGACTCTGAAGTTCCAAGGTGCGATTTTTTTTGTTTTGTTTTTGTTTGGGTTTGTTTTTGTTTTCTCCAGAGGCTATGTAATAATATCATATAAATGAACAACTTGAAAAACTGACAGAACACTTATTTCTCAAGATTTTCTTCAAAACCTTGCTGATATGTGCTTTGGACCACATCTGCTCCTTCCTCGCTTTGACCTTAAGGGGGCACACTGATATCCATCAAGGACACAGGAAGAGCAAGATGGTGCTGTGCGTCCACCACAGAACAAAGTGCTCATGATAGGCATGAGGCAAGCAAGGGAAGGAAGACAGGCATGTGAAGTCCTAAAGGGTGCAGTAACCTCTTTGCTTCCTTATTCCTCTATAGAAGACCAACACTTGAGCCAAGCTCTGAGGAAAAAGAAAGCTTCAGGGAGGTGGCAGGTATACCAAGCCTGATTTTAGCCCAGAATTATGTAAAGGGAGCTTCAAGGTCTTACCCCACTCTGATCCATCAGGATTAAAGGAGAAACTCCTGGCTAGGAACAGTGTGTATGTGTGTGTGTGTGTGTGTGTGTGTGTGTGTGTGTGTGTGTGTGTGGCGGCATTCCCTATGTGTATCACAAGAACCTGGTGATATATGTGGGATCAGCCAGGACTCAGGGTGAGCACAGACAAGAGCCCAGCTCTGAGAGGGCAGCACGTTCAGTGGATGATAGACTGATACTCAAACAAAGATCCCCATCTATGTCGGCTAGACCCTAAGCTCTCTGAGGGCAGTCCCTGGGCTTGTCCCAGTACCTGTGAGAGCACCTGGCACTCAGCAGAGATGTGATCTATCAACCACTTATTGAAGGAAAGCAAAGCAAAACCAATACCTGTGTAAAGGCCTTTAGCAAGCAAGTTATCTAATCCTTCTGGATTTCCCTTACCCCGGAGAATATAAAGGATGAAATAAATGATTTCTCTGGCCCCAAATAGTCCTGTGAATTTATAAAGCATGTCCTCTATGATGTAAGCCCCAAGTTGGCAGATGCCTGTCCAGCCAACCACCTATTCCTTATAGACATCATTTGATGCCACTTTGGAAAACTTAAATACATGATGTTTCATGCCAGATTAAGTATCTCTGTCATGGTCAAAATGAATACCAAAGCCCACCCGATACCACCTCGAGGGAGTGCCCCATTCTGACTACTATCCAACTGGGGATATTTTCTTATTGTGATCAACAGCATTATTTGTCCTAAGTGCTCAAAGATTTCATTCTTGACTTACTGAATAGTCACATTTGAAATTCTGCAACAGGAAAAAATTATCCAACTATAGTTATTCCATAGAACATAATCCCCATTGACAGGCATGACAGCAGAGCCACATGATACTAATTTTGGAGTCAGGTCTGCAAGGGCCTAAGCTCCAATAGGACACTTGATCTCATTGAACTCTAGTATCTTCCTGCATGACATGGCAATACCTCTTGTCTCACTGAGTTGCGAAGATACAATGAAATGATGTATGTGAATGTGTGCCCACAGCGAACTGTAAATTTCAGCAACTCTTATTGTTGGAGGTTCTTCATTGGCTCTGACATAGAAATAAATGATTTAAGGGTTTAAAAAAATAAAGTGAATAATGAGCTCTGTTTGGAAAATGGGAAATCAGAAGACCTGAAAAGGAGACTGAATTTAGAGTTGGAAAATTTAAGATACCTTTTCTGTTTATTGAATATATGATCGTGGGCAAGTCACTCTATTTCTCAGAATCTAGGATCCTCTTCTGTAAATTGAGATTCATCATGAGCTCCTAGGAAGCACTGGGTAAATTCTAAAACACTATTAAAATATTCAGTGCCAATATCATTACAGTAGACAAAGTCATTCAAGGTCACACTAATGACACTAATAACACCAGCTTAGACAATGCATGGCAGTGGACAGATGGGAAGCAGCAGCTGAAGATCTGCTGTTTGATGTTCTGGAACTGGAGGGATAATGGTTATTTTTAAAGTTTAGTGCCTCTTTTGACAATTAGGAAACAAAGAAAGCAGAATTCAAATTGCAACCAGTTACAGATGCTTCCAGTGGTCCTAGCAGCATGGAGCAGACGAGGTGAACTTGACCTGCTTGCATTGTACCCTATTCAGAATTACTTCCTGAGATACGACCATCACTGACTTTGACTTCACAAGAGGCTTTATTCCCTATGATTCCAATGCATTTCGTGTCCATACATGAGATTAGGAAAATCACATCCAAAGACAAGAGAACAAAGCTGCAATCGCAGAAAAATTCACTGGTGAGCTCCTTTAAACCATGACAGTGATAGGTGGTGTGGAGGAGAGCACACTCTCGTGTCCATCCTGAGTGTATCAAAGGCCCCCTCTGAGGTCGGTTAGGACATGCTCTCCAGGGATGCCAATATTGCCACAGAGTTTTTAAGAATCCACAAATCACTATTTGTAAAACCAATCCCTACCATTTTTGACAAACACCGACAATCCTCAGCAAACCAGAGCGAGACCTGAAGTGAGATGAGTGACAAGTTGGGAGGAGTTGATAGTCCACTGGGGGTGGGAAGGAACCGAGGGCCATAAAGCCTAGCCAGTCATTAATCTCCAGGAAATGCCCAGGGCCAAGGTCATTATTGCCATTATAAACTAAAAACGAAAAGAAAAAGAAAGAAGGCACGGAGCTCTTTTTTTTTTTTTTTTTTTTAATGGGTGATACAGTTTCAATTGGCACATATTGAGCATTTCTAGAGATTTAATTAAGCACTCAGATTGCTTGAGTGGTCTCAACATTCAGTGCCTTTTATAGAGTTCTTTAATGACTATGCATAGAATTATTCTGGATACTTTATGGACCATAGCAAGTGAAGCTTTATGTCTTCCCAAGAATACTGTGAGCCTCCTACCAGCACTCTAGCTAAAGCAAAGGGCCGTCATCGCTGTGGTCTGCTGTCATTGGGGTATTTTAGAATCATGTCTAGAAAAGTGTCGTCTAAAAATTAGAAAAAGGTAATTTACTTAAACCAAAAAGCATTTGGCTTTCCCTTTTGCCAGTTGGTTCCAATGAAATTCCAGTGATTCATTAAGGGGAAGGTGCCAGTGTCCGGTAAAATAAGGAGAGGCAGCATCCTGTGCGCAAGCATTCATGCTTTTAATTTCTAGATCATAAATATATAAACAGTGCTTTATAACCAAGGAATAGCTTTAAACAGAATCTGTAAGATTTGTATACACACAGAGCAGCATAGCCCAGTAATTAAGGGGACTGGAATATTGGGCAAATTACTGCACCTCTCTATGTCTCAGTCTCTACACCTCTAAAGTGGGGTTGACATTGCTCTTTCTTGTTGTACAGATGGAGTGGGCAAACACATATGAAAGCACATAGAACAAAGTCCAGCATGTAGCACCATGTGGCATATGCGTTAGCTACCATCGCATTCTTGAGCTCAGAAGACAGACAATATGCAACCGAATAAATCAATAAACCAGATGTTTGTAAATAATTATAAGTGGTGTCCAAAAAATGCAGTGTAATTGGAGTGGGGTGGACTTATCAGGAAATTCTTCTCTGAGAAGTAGCATTTGTGCTCTGTATGGAATTATTAAAGTCTCTTATAATGCAAACGGGGAGGGGGAGGGGTGGGAAGCATTTCAGAGACAGGGAATGCCAAGTGCAAAGTCCGTAATACCTTTAGGAATATGTCTAGCCAGGTGTGTGGTCTATGTCTAGCCAGGTGTATGTCTATGAGACTGGTAGAAGTTTAGATATGAACATTCCTAACTAGTAAGCAATTTGGATTTTGTTTTAAATACAACAATAACCATTGTAGAAGGGGACTAGGGAGGATGTTGGATAATTGTTTTGTATACAGGCTCTGGGGCCTTTGAGAAGGAAAAAAGGAGGGTGGGAGGGGCAGAGGAGGAAGGAGAGGAGTGTTCTCTGACCACCTAGACTCGCGGATTGTGTGATACTGGCCAATTCAACCTTGTTTCCTCAAGAAGCTCAACTTGCATCTGTGAGCACCTGCACTGGGTGGATGTCTGAGTGTATCTGAGCTACTATAAAAAGTACCACGAACTGGGAAACAACATTTATTTCTCAGTTGTGGAGGCTAGAAGTCCAAGATCAAGACTCCGGTGGCAGTTTTGGTGTCTGGTGAGAGCCTTCCGCAGACCTCAGCTTCTCTCTGTGTTCTCACTTGGGGGAAGGAGCAAGTCAGCTCTCTGGGTACCTTTTGTAAAAGCACTAACCCCACACACCAGGGCTGCCCACTTATGACTTGATCACCTTCCCAAAGACCCAGCCTCCTAATGCCATCATCCTGGGGACTAAGATTTTAGCATATGAATTTGACAATGGGGAGGGGGTGCTCAAACTCCCAGAACACAGCAGAGGGAACAATAGGAAGATGATACATTTGGCCCCTGCACTAAAAGGGTTTAGATCCATGGTGACACTGATAAGGAAGAGTAATGAGTAGTTTACAAGTCCTGCCAAAGCAGTCCCCCAGCATTGTCTAAGGATTCACTACAAAAGATGGTCAAATCTTCCTGAGAGAGAAGAAGTAGCAAAGGCTTCAGAAAACAAATGAGACTAGAGGTGAACTCGGAAATGCAAATGGGTAGAGATGGAAAAGTTCATGAGAAGTTTCCAGAGTGAACAGGAATATGGAGGAGTAATTCCAACTGTTGAGCTGGGAACAGCAGATTGGCGAAGGCAGTGGAGGCCAAGGAGACCTGGACTGTGTGATCAAAATTCCATCTGGAGAGGACACAGGTAACATCTGGAAAGGTCTTGGATAGCCACTGAGAAGTGTGTTCTCCATCCTGCCAGCCTATGATATGCACTGGGAGTGAGTGAGGGAACTCGTGTTAGGGAGATTGTTCCTGGCAGTCAGCATGATGGTTTAGAGTGGGCAAGACTGGTGGAAGGGAGGAAGAGTTCATGAAAGTCCTAACTAAGTCCAGGTAGTGGTGCACACCTGTAATCTGTGACTCAGGAGGCTGAGGCAGAAGGATCACAAGTTCAAGGTCAGCCTCAACAACTTAGCAAAGCCCTAAGCAACTTAGAACCTGTCTCAAAATAAAAATAAATGAGTAAATAAGCGAAAAAGGCTGGGGATATGGCTCAGTGGTTAAGTATCTCTGAGTCCAATGCCCAGTTCCAAAAAAGGAAAAAAGAAAGAAAGAAGAAAAAAAATGAAAGAAAGGAAAGAAAGAAGACAAAGAAAGCAAGCCCAAACAGGCAGTAGCAACAGGGAGGAGAGAGAAATAGGGCAAAATAAGGCTGAGTGAAAAGGATCAGTGGACTTAATCTACAACTAAATATGCAAGAATCTCATCAGATCTGCAGGAGGAACAGATGAATGGATTAGTGAATGGATGGTTATCTCCAAGTTTCATCATCTGGATAACTGGATATCATTTGGATCACCTGATCTACAGTTATCAAGCACTGTAAAAATCATGGGAAAGTGAGCACTAACCCATCTAGGAGATAGATATGGACAAATGAGAGAGAGAGAAGGCAGCTGCTCCTTGTTGTCTTTTGAGGTTCTGGAGGGGTCCATATTCATAGCAGAAGCATTTTAGGTGGAACCGTTGGTTCTGGAAGCTGGGACAACCCTGTGCAGAATCAGGAAAATCTCTTCCGCTAGACAAGACGGATCAAAGGACCTCTCTCCCTCAGCCTCCCTGATTTCCTTGTGTTGGAGGCAAGGGCTCCTTTCCCATGTGGGAAGAATGGTGGTAACCAGCAGCCTTTTCCCCCAGGACTCATCAAAAAGCCAGAAAAGGAGCTGGGGAGAGAGAGATGGCCAAGCCTTCCCTACACAACTCTAGGGCTACTGTTTTGTCTTTGTTCCTGGTAGGAAGAAGATTCAAAATAAAGATCTCCAACCTGAACTCCAAAACAATAACCTCACCTCTGGAACTGAGACTCATCAAAATGCCTCCGAACCTGACCTCTCTATAACACTATGGCCAACGGTAAGGTACACACTATTCGGACCCTAAGGTATCCCCTGAAGTCACAGAGGGTGGGACAAAGGATTGGGAGAAATGGCCCAGGGAGATAAGTTAGTCCTGTTTAACTAACAACAAATAACATGGGCATTTTTCAATGGGAAAACTAAACCTTCACCTTCAGCCTCCATCAATAAACATGTTGAATAGTGTTAAGTGGTCCAAATGAAAATAAAACAGTATAATGTGACAGGGAAGATGTTAATGTGACGTAACCATCTTCATTTTAATGTGACTGTCTCTGTAGTGAGTGGGTTGTCCTGCATTATCTCTAAGTTTTGGGGATTCTGAATTTTCATGATTCCAAGGGGCTTCATACTTTAGTTGATAATAAATTCTCAACATTCCCAGAGAAATTTAATCACATGTAAATTCCATCTGCAATTCTCCTCTGCTCAGCCTTTATGAACATGGCTATGTATGTACAATTATGTGACTATGCAATTGAAGTTTGAGCATTTCTAACTTATGAAGATGACTTCTGGCATTTGAAAAGAACCTCAATATTATTTCCAGGCTTATTTGTAATTATAAAGTGCTCTAATCTTCTAAACAATCAAGGTGAAAACTTGTGCATGAACAATGCTTTCTGGGACTCCTCCTATGGGAAAACACTTAGCTCAGTGTCCTGCAGAAACACACGATTCACATACATGTGTCAGTAATTAAAAATGAACCACTCTTTCTTTGCTTGCAGAGTTCTGCTTGAATCTCTCTTAAATGCTTATTCAATTCTGCCTGGTAATAAAATGAGTAATTAATAGATCCTTGTAATTAATAGATCATAAAGTACAGGGCTATACAGAAATGATCCTTTCTCCTTCACAGCACCTGGTAGCATAACAGACTGTGAGGAAATCCTTCTTTAGTGAATTAGAAGCTGGCCTTCCTGGGTGTGCCTGGAACCACTTGAGGCAGCTAGACGCCTTGGGACACCATGATTTGCACTCATCACTGGACCCCTCCGGAAAGCTATTCTCCTGTGCTTGTCTGAGTCTCAGATGGGAACTGGAGCTAGGCATGGCTGCTGATGCAACCCCCATTTGCTATTCTTGGTGAGGAATAGGAAAAGAGTGTGAACACTGTTTTCATTTTCACTGGGTAGCTTTGGCCAGAGCAGAGGCAGCCACATTTATGTGAGAAGTTCCAGATTTCTCTCTTGCTATGAGAGACAGGACACAGCATTAAAACCCAAAGACCAGGGTCCAGTTCCTGCTCTACCATTAAGTAACCTTGGAAAAGACACCCTCTCCCTCATACATGCATCTCAGGCCGGGGTCTGGGTTTGCACTTCTCTAAAATTAGGGTCCCCTTCATTCAGCGGTTTTCACATTTCTCCTGGGGCAGCTGATTTCTTGTCATGTACCCTTTCCCCTGTGGAGTCGCTCAGGCTGGAGTCCTTCCGCATTAGCCTCCCTCCTCACCTCCAAGACAGCCTGGGGCTCCCAGGAAGGGGGCATGGGTCCCCCAGAGCCACAGCATCTCCACCTGCCTTCAGGCACACACTGGTCAAAGTCCTCCCTTGTACAGCTGCACCCGGATGACAAAGCGCCTCTCGTTTTAATTAGAAGACCAAAAGTGAGAAGCAGTTACATTTCCATCTTTTAATGCTGCAGAGCATGGACATTCTAGAAGGTTCAGCAGCAGCATATTCTGAAGGAGCCAGACAGATCCACAAGCAAGATGGATCCACAAGCAGCCTGGGTGCTAGCACTTTACAGACATTAAACAAACCCACTCGTCTGCTCTTGTTTCATACTGATGTAAGAGTGAATGCCAGTGTTATCATTACCATGGAAATTAGATGAGCGATCAATAGGCCCAGATAACTAGAACAGTAGCAACTAATACAATCAGCTAGAAAAAGTTGAGATATTTTTCATATTTTCAAAAGCTTTCATTTATAAGTAATCTATGTTCATGAGGAAAAGACCAAAGATAAACATTAGCATAAAAAATTACTCATAATTGTTCACATGTGAGCACATAATCCTTGTCTTTTCACAAAATGTAAAATTTTAATTAAAATTGGATGATATTACGTACACAGTTTTTAATCTGCTTTTTTTTACTCAACAATGTTTGATCATCACTTTAGTTCAAAGAGTACTCTGCAGCACCAGTGAGTTTTTTTTTTTTTTTTTTATTTCTCATAGAAATAAAGTTTTCTATCCATTGGATATAGGACAACTATCGTGAATTCAAATTGTCATCTATTATTGGAACTATCAGCTATATTCCAGTTTTTGAATACACTTGCAACCAAACCTTTGCCTTACTTAAGAAATTGCTGGATTAACGTGCATACAAATTTCTTTACAATATTCAGTACATGTAACCGAAATGTTGTACCAATTTCATGCTCACCATCAGTATATGAGGGTATACGTTTGCCTTCTCCCGTTAAAAACTAGAGAGTATCATTCTAAACAAGCTTTAAATGTTGTGGAAGGAAAAATAATTCCCATTTTGTTCTTTCCAACTCCCTAGCAGGACTCTTTAGTCCTCGTATCTTGGATTCTATCCTCCTGTCCTAATCTAGAGCAATTTAAGAAATCCTGGGTCAGTGGCTCAAAGATGCAGCACCAGATCAAGTTGTGCTACTACAATAGTCAGCTTTTCATTGCTGTGAACAAAGTAGCTGACAAGAACAATTCTGATGAGGTGGAGTTTGTTTTGGGTCACAGTTTCAGAGATTCAATCCATGGTCAGCTGACTTCACTCCTCTGGGCCAGAGATGAAGCAAGAAAACATGGTGGGAGGGTGTGGTGGAGGCCAACTACTCATCTCATGGAGGCCAAGAAGCAGAGAGAGGAGGAAGAGCCAGGGGGGAAGATATAGTCACCAAAGGCATACATCCCCAGTGACTCCTCCAGCCACACCCCAGTTAGTCCTTTCAAATCATTAATCCATCAAACCCCAGTTACCACCCAGTTAGTCCTTTCAAATCATTAATCCATCAAACAGATTAAGCTACTGATTAGGCCACAGCTCTCAAAACCTAATCATCTTACCTTCTGCATCAACCCAGGAGCTTTTGGGGGACACCTCATTCCAAACCAGAACATCCATAGAACGTATTTTGCTCCCCAGCACATTCTGTGATTGAACCACGAATCTAAGCTTTCATCTGAGAGCCAAGTCCCACCACTGACTCCTCTAGCTCATTTCCTGCCAACATGGCAACAAGTATTCTCCTTGGCAAACCACATGGGGCAAACAGCGGTCCCCCAAATGATACATTGGTGCAGAACTTGTGAAAGTGCCTTCACTTGAGAAAAGGGTCTTTGCAGATGTAATTAAGAACCTTGAGATGAGAATGCCCTGGGCCCTAAACCCAATGACAAGTCTGTACACTAATCAGAAAAGATGAGAGAAGAGGAGGACACACAGCAGAGGTCATCACATGAAGACAGGAATTAGAATTTTTCAGTCACAAGGAAAGGAACACCTTCAGCCACCATGCTTCTGGCGATAATTGCAACCCTATGAAACTCATGGAAGATCCGACAAAGGAGTCCTGTTCTGAGTGGTTCTCAGTCACTGAGAGATGCCTGTTTATAGATGAGTGTCTCGTAACTGGTGGTCCCCCTACCTAGACCCTATCCCATTCATTAGGCAAACATTTATCAAGCACCTAAAATATACCAAGCCTTCTTCAAGGGCTGGGTGGAAACAAAAAACATAATCCTTACCTTTTGAGAGGCACACATTAAATAGATAGTTACTGTACGACCTACAGGCAGAGTGAGCAGGTTGCAGAGTGAGAGAGGACCTCATTGGCCAAGTTAAGAAACTGGACTCTACCCTGTATGTGATGGAGCTCTTAGAGGATTCTAGGCAACTACTACCCACACCCGGAGGCTCCTCTGATACCGGTATTCCCTGCCCTCTGTGCTAAGGCCAGCTTGGACATCTGCCTGTGGCCTGTTGTGGGACGTACCTGGTTCTGTCTGTATGCCCTGACTTTCTGTATGACACACAACCATGTTTCTCTATTGTCCATTCTCCAGGTCTCTGTGGTCATGGCCAGTGCCCCTGAGTGAACAGTTTTAACTCCTGGTCTCATCTGCTTGACCAGCCGAGGTGTACTACATTAATTCATTTATTCATTCCTTTAAGAATTATCTACTTAGCACATACTATATTTCTAATAATAGGTGATTATTTGAATACTTGATAGTTATCATAAATCCCATGGATGGAAAACTGTATTTCTACAAAAATGGGTAAAATACAGTCCTTGCCCTTAAGATACTTATGCTTATCATCTGCATTAGCCTCCTTGGGTTGCCATAACAAAATACCATAGACTGGGTGGTCTCACAACAAAATTTATTTTCTCATAGTTGTGGAAATTAGAAGTCCAAGGTTGAGGTACAGCAGGGTTTGTGTCTAGTGAGGCCTCAGCTTAGACAATTGCCTTCTCACCACGTCTGCCCACGGCCCTTTCTCTGTGCCTGCACTCCTGGCTCTCTTCCTCCCCCTTCGAGGACACCAGTGCTACTTGATTAAGGCCCGATCCTTATGGCCTCATTTAAACTTAATTACCCTTTAAAAGGCTCTATCTCCAAATACAATCACATTGGATTTGATATGAAGCCCTAATCAAATATGAATTTGGGGGGTGGGGAGAATACAATTCAGTCCTTAACACCATTTAATTGGAAAAGGCAAACAGAGAAAGAGATAACTGCTATATGATGGACCAAATACGGTAAAGATACTGTCATTTCTGTGGTGCAGCATCTAAGCTGTCCGGATGGCTATGGAAAGTAGAGAGAATATTATTCAGGTGGACTAGATAGAGTCAGGAAATCCAGGCAGAGAGAACAGTTTCTGTAAAGCATTGACATGAAACAGCATTATCTGTCAGGTGGATGGCAAGGCTTCAAGATGACCGAGATGCAGAGAGAGCGGCGGAGGATACAGTGGAAGAGAGTCTTGGAAGCCAGGCTGTGTCTGCATAGACACAGGGCTCATCTCCTGGCACCTGTGACACAGACTTCTTACCCATGCTACCTCCATCACATCTTCCCTCCTCATTCCAACTGTGATACTACTGTCCTGGGTCTTGGTCCCAGATAGAAGAATAGCCCTTTATATATTGTATAGCACTTTACAGTTTACCAAACATTTTACCACATCATCTGACCCACACAATTATCCAGTGGGTGAGAACATGTATCACAATGTCCATCTACATGAAGAAACTAAGATAACAACAGGAATGATAATAATAATACTAATTGTCTCATCCACACATAGAGGGCTCTTAGAGGGCTAGAACCCAGACCATCAGCATTTGGATCTCGTGTGTTCTCTTTTACACTACCAGCATTTTTCGGTGCTGTTGGCTGCGTATGTCATAGTTTTCTAGTGATGCATCTACACTTTGACAGAGCTTTCTGGAAATTATGTGTTAGCCAATAAGAGGAAAACTCTCACAGTGGGAGTGTTGCAGCTGGCAAGATTTTGTTGTTGTTGTTTTTTGGCCTCACAGGCCTGTGAAAAGCCCATCGAATCATACATCTGCCTCACAAAGCACCAACCCAGAGCAAAGTCCATGGGTATACTTTGCCAAGAGTGAATTAAAGAACTTCCAAGTCAGGAAATGCCAAGCTAGGCTTTTTTGTGGTTCTAACTTGCTGGCCCAAAGTAGCCCAGATAATAATTTACCTACAACCTAGGTTATTACCCAGAATCCTCCACTGGACATTGTCAGCGTTACCCAGGCAACAACAAATCCCACCACTAAGGTAATTTTTATTTTCAGTCACAAACTTCATGTTGACTTGGCTGAAAGTCTGATACAAGAAAACTTTCAGTCACTGGAATGCAAAAGGAGTAAGTTCCTTATTTTGAATAAATCTGAGAATTTAATCCTTTAAAAACATGTCTGCCATTTTGAATGAAAATGTCTATAAAATTCCTCTCTCATATATAAGCCTTCCTCATATAATCAATAGAGTAGAATTTAACTGTAGCTTTTTCCAGGTGACTCAGGCATCCGAGTGGGCTTTCTAAACCACAATATGATTTCTAAAGAATGTATAAACTCTTCTAGTTTGGGAAAGGTCATTGCCCACACCAATCTGCGTTTCCAATCTCATATGTTGTCAGTTTCTCCACATACTCTCTATTCCAGGGTCATGGACTTAATCATGATTTTGGAAACATTCTTAGAACACATCCCACTCTTTGATAGCTCTGAGTATTTACACACTGGCAATCCTTTATTCTCTGCTCTGCTCAGAAAATTCTTTTCAGCCTCAACTATGGGGTTAGGCAACCACCTCCAACACAAAGTCTACCCCAAATCTTCCAGAAGCTCCTCCCTATCATGATCCAGAGTGTTGTGTCTATTTATCTTTATTATAAGCACTTATGGGACTGACTCCCTCACTCTCAGTACCCTAATGTCTAGTGAGGCTCAGCATTGGCCTAATGTAGGGGATAAATACATAGTTAAGATTATTACCAAATAAGCAACTATTGAACAATTATTCAGAAATACCACTGACTTGGTATTTACCACGAGTCAGATACAGTGACAGGAACCCTCTGTGTGCTCCTTTCTTCTCATAACAACCCCGTAAGTTCAGAGCTCAGAGACAAAGTTATTCTTCCTGCTGCCTGTATCCAGGCTTCTGTACACTCCATGATGCTGCTCCTCTGAACAAATGGAGGTGCTAAGCTCTAAGCAGCATGGTTGGCAATGAGTTGAAGAGGGATTTGTGGTGTTGATGCCATGAAGCAGTTGAGTGAGCTCAGTCACAGTGAGCTCCAGGAGGCCAGGGGCAATGGTTTAAGTGGGTGGGAGGGTTTCAGCAGGAACCAGAGGTCGGGAAGGCAATATGTAGGGCCAAAGGAGGGCACAGTGGCTGCAAAGGCCTTACAAATGTAAAAAATCCAGAGTCCAGGAGCCACATACTCAAATGTTGAGAGGGCTGGGGAAACAGATGAAGCAAGCCACATCACCTCCATTCAAAAGTCTTTGTTTTCATTCCTACTGAATCACACTTCTGGGTCTGGCTTTCACTTCACACCTTTGATAGCCATCTATGTACAAGAAGCATTCTGCATTCTTCCCCCCACTGCAGGAAGGACAGTATTGCATGCATGATGGGAAATGGCAGCTGGTACTGCCCACCCACTGCCCTCCGTGTTGTCAGCATGCACTGACTGGCTGGATTTCAGGAGGTGGGGAGGAGTCTGGAAAACTGTTTCAAAATGATATAATTTTTTGTTTAGTACTTTATTAGTGTATTAGAGTCATGCAAAATAGTGAGGTTCGTTTTGCAAGACAATATGATTTTTCAATGGAAAGTTGCAGTACTATGTGAGATTTTCTAATTTTTAAATGTCAGTGGTATGCAAAAATGTTTAAAATACTATGTGGGGCCCAGCTAAATCTTCCACTTAATTTAGCTTCTGCATCAATGGGAGAGATTGTTAAAATACAGAGTCTAGGACCCCACTGCGAAAGATTCTGATTCAGTAGGTCTTAGGGAGGCATTTTTTGCAAGCTATCAGGTAAACTGATGCTGCCAGCCCCATGCCAGACTCAAATAGCACCAGCTCCAGTGCTCAGGCAGCTTATCTGGCACCTCTGGTCTAGAGATTTAGAGAAGGGAACTGGGAGCAAGAGACAGCAAAGCAAACCCTGGTCCCAGGACAGAAGTTGTCTTATCCACACTTAGGCTTGTCTTACCCTTTTCCCAGGGAATGTGCTTCAAAATAAGAGAGGAGTAAAATACCAGACCCCCAAACACAGTTTTTGCACCCCAGCTCAGACTGGAGAGACTTCAGGAAGTCAAAGGTGACTCCTAGAATATGTTGGAAATCAGACAGCACCAAAAAAAAAAAAAAAATTAGGAAATGAGATGGAAGAGGAGAGAGATGAGGACTTAATTTGGCTCAAAGAAGTAAAGACCAAGTGGAGCCTGACCATCTCCAAGCACAAGAAGGGAATGGGGGGGATGGTGACCAGCTGTCTCTGTTCCCACTGAGGCTCTGCTAGCGCAACCTGAGTTTCCAGGACAGCAGGACAGGTTGAAATAGTAAAAGAACTCCAGGACCTAACAGCTGTGAAAGATAGGTATTGATTGCCAGGGGGATCCCAATCTTTCAGGGCTTTAAAATTATTTAAAATTAGGTAAATGATAGACTCTAAGCTCATTAAGAGACACATCACTCTCAGTGTTTCTTCAAGTGCAGGACTCAGGATACTACTGGTGAAGAACGTTTATACATAGAAGTAAGCTACTTGGATCACAAAAGGGTTGGGGGATTTCCTTTCACTCGAATCCTCTTTCACCTTGGGTGTGTCAAGGAGAAAGTATCCCTGAGGTGGTAACTTTCCCAAGTCTGTAAAACCCTCTGACCTCCCTTTTAACAGAAACCAAGGTGACCTGGATGCACAGTGTCACACAGACAGCCAGCAGCAGGTATGAGGATTGACTGTCATTATATTATTTTGTGGTATTTGTTTCTAAAGTTTCTTCTATGGCAAGAGATGCTGGTTTTATGGAGCAATAAAATTTTTCCTTTTAAATAGACAAATTTAGGAAGGCAAAAATCCGTGGAATTGTTGAGAAAGATGAAGCACAAGATACTGACAGATGAGGTTCATGAGAACAGTCGTGCAGATGGTACATGGAAGGATGGCATTTTGAGAACAGTGATCCCATAAGCCTCTCCTTTGCAAAAGAGAAAACTGAAGCACAGGAAGATCAAAGACATCATCGGTTTCTTGCAGAATTTCCAGGTGGAGATAGCACTACAGATGAGCTTGCTTAGAAAAGAGGAAGGGGAACTCGGTGAGTACATCATCCCATGTCTGCAGCATCCTCCTCTCTGACACACTGCCTGGTCCTCTCCACACTGTGACACATGTGGTCCTGATTAGACAGAGTGTGGAGTGTGGCTTTCTCTCTGTGTGATTTCACCGTGTGAGCATTCCTGTCTGTGTCAATAAAATGAGACCCAAATTAAAGACCCTAATATTTTGGGGGGAGAAAGGGAAAGCACTACACACAAACACACCTCAGCAAGCTCAAAAAGGTCTCAAAATGTGTAGTACAAAATATAGAAATCATAATCTATTGCTGCTTCTCAAAAGCCCCTGATATTAATGTCTTAGTGGCTGAAAAGCAGTATCAATTTTCTCATTGACCTTATCTGATTTTGAAAAAAAAGAAAAAAATTTAAACAATACCTTGCAAACATTTTTTTCCTTGAATTGACTTTCATGCATTAACTTGTACAGCAGTGATCTACAGTACATAATATTTTTATTATAGGTTTATTTCTTTCAAGCATATCGAGGTGTTCCTCATTAAGAAGTCAAGAATGCTTCATAATGAGAACCCTCATAACCAGCTTCTGCAGAGATGACCTTTGCTTATGTTGTTTGGAAGCAAATAGGTATATCTAAGAATGTAACAGCAGATTGTGTAGTATCAGTGATGTACATTCTCTTGAAATTGCTCCATACTTTTCATTGTTTACTAATCTATCTTTGAGATAACACTAAAGATGAACTTCAACCCAGGGCATGTCCACATAACCACAGATTCCTAAGGAATTTGGCCAAATTAGCAAATTTTTGCTACATAAATACATGAGTGATGTTTGGTCAATGTAAATGCAGTATTTTTTAAAATCGAGATCATTAACAAACCTTCAAGCTCAGCTCAATAAAAAAAAAAATGCATTTGTAATCAGCCTGCCATAGTTATTACAGAAATGCATGATTTCTAACCTCTAGTAACGCAAACCTGTAACATCCATCCTATTGCACAAATAGATCATACAGGAAGGTAAAGGTTGCGTCTAGAAATGATGGTTGTATAAAGGTGTTCAGTTCCCTGGTAAATTAAAGATTGCTGCTTGCTCCTGCTTTCCACACTGAACAGAACACTACAGGAGCCTATTAATAGCATCGTTAGTTTCAAGGAGGCAACTTACATGGAATTTGGATCTTAATGTACAGAAATAGATCCTCATCTACTCTCCCAGCAATGCAACAGTCTTAATGGAATAATCTTTTCAAAATGAAAACTCTTCCCTAATGAAAGTCCCCTTTCCACTGAAATAACATAGTCAAGATTCTTCATTTACATGAATGATCTCACAACCTCACCCAAAATGTATATTTAAGCCTGGAGATTTTTAATTTTAATGTTAAACTACATGCAGAATGCATTAAACTGTAGATAATACAAACCAATAGACATTTTTTTAAAAAATTTCCTGAAAACAGGACTCATAAATATTTATTTTAAGGGGTCAACAATGTAAGTTTTCTGTTGTTTACACAAGCTTAATACCATCATATAAACTAGCTGAAGTTAAGAAGAATCAGTATATTTAAACCTGTAGGATATTAGGATTGGTAGCTAAATTTTGGAATAGCAGACTTTGTTTTCATGTCCCAGAAACCAATTTTGTGGTAAACTAAGCTGCCCATGGGAACAGTGTGTCAGTGTGCGCATGTGTGAGACAGCTGTCATCAAGTATCTGAAGAGCACCTTAGGAAAAGAAAATGGAATTTATTCCTTGTGGGGCAGAATTAGAATGTGAATCATGGCCCCTGGAATCGTGAAATATGTAACTTCTGTGACCAAATGTGGCAACTGTGGTCCAAGAAACAAGGAATGAGGCTCAGTGGTCATGAAGATGAAAAGGGACCACCTTTCCCTACATTCACACACCTTTGTAATGAGACTCTGCAGGTTTCCCACCAAGAGGAGGGATCTATTCTCTCCACCTTGGAATCAGTGCTGACCTTGTGGCTTGTGCCCAGAGTCTCAGATGGACACTGTGCTGGTTCCAAGCCTAAGCCATGGAGCCTTCGCACACTCTCCCTCCTGCTCCTGGAACCCTGCTGCCAGGGCATAAGCAAGCTCAAACCAGCCTGATCAAGGACAAGGGACCTCTGTGCCACAGAAGGACAACTGTGCCATTCCACCTGAGGCCATTCTAGAGCAGCCAGACCCCCACTGATCTCCTAGCTGACCACAGATACCTGTCTGAACCCAGCCAAGATCAGCCGATCCTGGCCTGGTTCAGCAGAACCACCCTGTCCGTTAACTCATCAGCGATAATGAATGGTTACTGTGTTAATTCAATAAGATCAGGATGATTGTTTATGCAGCAAAACCTGTCTCATCCCATGAGGAATTCAAAGCTGTAAAAAGGGTCAGTGTTGGAGACGCATGTTGGGCCAGTCAATGGATTTGGGGCATCGGACTTCAGAGGACACAGGGCTAAATCTGAAAGGCAAAAGGGGTGGCCCTGAGGAAATGAGGTGCTTTCCTCCAAAAGGTGCTGAGGATTGTGCCAGGCTAGTGAGACAGAGCAGCAGCTGACACGACAGAGACTGCTCAGTGTGCTCCAGCGGTATCGGTAGGACAGGAGCTGCCGCTGCTCACCGCACAGCAGTGAGATGCAGGAGCAGAGGGAGGAGGAACGGCAAACCGGCTCTTCTTGCTTTGGAGCTACAGTGGGATGGACATCCTACACAACCCGCAGAGTCCCAGTGTTCTCAGGAGGGGCAATGAGAGCATTCCCCCAAAGGTGTCCACTGATGGCTTTGTCGACCAGAGAGATGTGACTAAAGAACGTTTCACAGTCATTTGAATTAATAAAAATTAATTTGCACCTCAAATATTCCAGAACTGCTCATATATGCTACATCAAATAAAAGATCCCCATGAGTCTTATTTAAAGTGGATGGTCTATTTTGAATCTATTTTGGGGAATAATATTATTACTCTTTAATATTATTAATATTATTACTAATATTAATATTATTACTCTTTCTTTTGTTCGTACTTATCTATTATAAATTTGCTAATCTTGTTTAAAAACCATGCAATATGTATTTTAAAAAGAGATCAGGTCTAAAGTGGACCTGAATGCCAGCACCCAAGGCTCCTGGTGATGCTGACGCACAGCTGTGGCTAAGGCGGGGTCTGGAGCCTTTCCCTATTCACCAGCCCTGTGCCAAGTTCTCCTGTTTACCCACCCGGCACACACAGGGTCTTTAGAACAGATCCACTTCTCTGCACTACCACACCCCTCGGGTCTGGTTTAAAACACCTGGAATTTCACTTCTTCCAGAGTTGTTCATTATTTTTTTCTTTTTCTTTTTTTCTTACGTTAGGTTTCTTACGTTCTGGGAATCTTTCTCATTTAATTCAGCCTCGTTAATAACAATTATTTAGGTCTAAAGGTGAGTTCAGCAGTTTCCTTTGCTCATCAGTACGTCTTATTTTCAACCTCTCCTTCTGTGGGGTTAAAGTGTCAATGGAGATGCTTTCAGGCACAGGAACAAGAGCCCCCTTGCCCCTCACCACCAGCAGTGGCCTGCAGGAGGGACATTTGTCATCTCACAACTGGAAGCCTGACACTAGCCCCTCCAGGGTTGGCTAGTGTAGTGGCTTCACCGTGTTGTCAAGGTGCCAGGTGTTCTCCATCTTTCTGTTCTACCAGGCTCAGCTCCCGTATGGTTTTAAAATGGCACTAGCATTTCCTGGTGTCACTTTTGGATAAGTAGCATCTGGGACAGGCAAAGATGCCTCCTCCCACAGGGCTCAAAGAAACCTCTTTCCAGAAACACGCAGCTCAGTTCCCCTCTGCCATCAGCAACAAGAAAAATGAGCTCACTAAGATTGGCTTGGCAGAACCATGACCCACCCCTGCAGCTGAGAAGGGCCGCCTGCCCTGCTCCTGCACATGTCCTTCTGGCACTCAGACAAAGTTCTATTGGCAAGAAAGAAAGGTAAATGGTGGTTAAATTAATGACATTTGCCACAATACAATGTCAACTGTTTAAATTTGTTTTCTTGTTTTTTTTTTTTTTCCCTCAAAAAAAGATATCTAAATACATAGGTTGTAAACTTACTAGGGACTAGGGTCATTTTTTTTTTTTTAAGAAAAGCTTTGATCCTCAAATCTGAATGACACTTTGAATAGTATGTCAGTCTAGGTAATGCTTTCTTACAATACAGTTTTTTGTTTTGTTTTGTTTTGTTTTAGTACCAGGGTTTGAACTCAGGGGCACTCGGCCACTGAGCCACATCCCCAGCCCTATTTTGTGTTTTATGTAGAGACAGGGTCTCACTGAGTTGTTTAGCACCTCGCTGTTGCTGAGGCTGGCTTTGAACTCGTGATTCTCCTGCCTCAGCCTCCCAAAGGTCTGGGATTACAGGCGTACACCACTGCAGCCAGCTTCTCACAAAAGACTTTTGGTTACTGATCCTAATTAGCCAGAATCTTTACATTGAGTTTTCAATGAGTTTTACCAAATTATACAGTTAAGATTGTGTGCATGTACAAATACGTGACAACAAATCCCACTATTACCTATAATGCACTAATAAAAAAGTTGACGTGAAAGCAAAACGACGCATGGAATAAAACTTTATAAACAGTATGAAAGATGAATGACGAAGCAGGAACACTTGAACTTACATCAGAGACTGGAGGGCTAGAATTCTGATTCGTAGATAACTTTTTTAAATAGAGGAAAAAAGGTGATGCAAGGTGGAGTGCCTAGTTGCTATTACCACTAAGAGGATATCAAGAGAAATAGCCCCCTCTTGCCCTGGGACAGAAATGAGACAGATAAGTCTGAGGGGGAACGTGGGCTTCCTACCAGCCAAATACAGGAACGCATGAACATCCTTAAGAGAACTGAAGGCCATGATGCCCGTCAATGCACTCGTATCAGCACATTCACACTATCAGTTCACAAAGACACTTCAAAACCAAACAAAAATGAGCAAACCACAACATTTTGGTTGATCTTTGGATGCAGTTAGGGCATAGACATTCATAATTTAAAAAGAAAGTAGCATTGACTTTCACATTTTTCTACAAACTGTACCTCAGGGTAAGCAAGAATTACATGAGGGGAAACTTTTCTTTATAGAAATACTTCAGCCCCTAAATGAATAAGATGACCCAGCTGGAGCAGCAGTATTTTACAGCCCAGAGGATCTTGACACTGCATCTTGACACTGGCCATCAATGGTGACCTCCCAGCACAAAACGAGGGCCCGAACTTGGTGCCTCCTGATAGAAAGACACGGTGCCATCCCCACAATAATCTTGCCGGAAACTCCTAGCTTGATCAAGCTTCTTTAAAAAAGTAACGAATTACATTTCATGCTTGTATAGTTGTATCAAGATGAACCTCCATAGTATGTATATCTATAATGAACTAATAAAAATCCACACAGGAATAATAGAGGAAAGAGCCAAAAATAAACAAAATCCAGCAAGCATAAAAAGAAAATCAAACTACCAATTTACAGGAAACACAGCAGACAGGGAATTTAGGCAAATGACCTCAAAGTCAATGCTGAGTATAATCAGCAAAATGCATACAGCAGGAAACTTCAGGGACAAACATCCCTGTTTTTTCTGCAAATAAAACTGCTTTTCCAGAGAAAAAGAGAGAGGGAGAGCAAGAGAGAGAGAGAGAAGCAAAGAGACTGGTGGATAAAACTTAGGAGACATCAAAAAATGTCCAAAGACAGCCAAGAGACTTGGTGCATGCCTACAATCCTGATGATGCTGGAGGCTAACACAGGAGGATTGCAAATTAGAGGCCAGCCTCAGCACTTTAGCAAGGCCCTAAGCACATGCAATTGTGGATTGTAATGGGGCCCACACAAAAGAGAGTTAGGCCTTTTCTGGGGTATGTAAGGAGTTTGTGCACTTTGGGGTGCAGGGACTTTGGCCACCTGGCAACAGCTAGACTTTAACTGGGACATAATCCTGCTCATCTCTGATTCTAAGACACAAATTAAGAAAAGTGAGGCGCCTTAAGCTTTTATCAGGAATGTCTTCTTATGGAGTTGTGCCCAGGGCAAATCCTGGAGCCAACCACTCTGAAGGCTCTGGGGACCCAGCTGTCAGACAGCCTTCTAATTAGTAAGCCCGCCCTGACTCCAGGGCCTCTCTTACTCTCCAGCCATCGCCAGTGGTTTTCCAGGGTTCTCTCAGCCTGCATGGTGCTGTGGATTCTCCTGCTTCCTCATGGATTTGATCATTTCCTCACATGTCCCAGAAATTCCTCAGGGCTGCTGAACTGGGCCTCCTGATCCCTGTAGAGCTCCGGAACCCTTGTCTTCATGTTTCTCCTATTATTACAATAAGACGAGGAGATGGACGCAAGTGCCAGCCAAGCTTATACAACTATCTTAAACTGTAGTGCCTAATATTAAATTTACAGTTGTCTTAGATAACGCTGTAAGTATAAGTAAAACAATAGTAACTCCCTGCTAGCTCCCTGTCCTCAGTCCTCTCATGTTTTCTGTATGTCCCCAAATGCATTTATTGTTCAAAATCTGAATGGGAAGTTGATCCTTCAGCTCCCCATCTTTCAACCTTAGGTTTCCTATTTCTTCAATATTGTTAACCTGCCTTATATCTCAGTTCTATCAGGGCTCATTTCTCCCCATCATGACACCCACTGATTACTGTAGGGTCAAAATTAGGTAGGGCGATTCCTGCACCATTTTTCTTTTTTATAATTATTTTGTCAATTATAGATTATTTGTCTTTTTATGTACATTTTAAGATTAGTTTACACATGTATAAGGAAAACCGTGCTTTGACTTTGATTGGAATTACGTTAAATCTACACTACTTTGTGGTGAATGGACATCTTTGCTAAGTTGAGTATTCCAATTCATATGTCCATCCACTTATTTAGGTTTTACTTTAATTTCTTTCATTGGTTATTTACAGTTTTCAGTAATACATTCTATAAATGTTTTATTAGATGTGCATCTAAGTATTTCATTTTATTTGGCACAATTGTAAATGGCATTGTCTTTTAAAGTTTGGTTTCCACATGTCTATATTAATTTGTAGAAATGAGATTGGCTTTATGTGTTGGTCTTGCATCCCATGATCTTTTTGGAATCACATGTTAATTCTAAGAGTATTTTTGCATATTCCCTAGGATATTCTACGTAGAAAATCATGTTAGCTACAAATAAGTATAGTCTCATTTCTTCCTTCCTAGTTCTTCCTAGTCTATCTGGATTTAATTCTTTTTCTTGCCTTATTGGTCTGGCTAGCATTTTCAGTTCAGTGTTGAGTACTAGTAGTTAGTGTGGACATCCATGCCTGATCCCCAGCTTAGACACAAAGCCTTCAGCTTTCCACCACTCATAATAATGTTATCCTTTGGTTTTCTGCAAATGTTTATTATCAGATTTAAGAGGTTCTGTCTTCATTGAGAGTTTTTATCTTGGATAGATGTTAGTATTTGTCGAGTGATTTTCTGCACTAATTGATATGATCATCTGTTTATTCTTCTACAGACTGTTAATATGGTGGGCTACTGTGTAAAGGAGGGAAAGAGAGAGACAGAGGAAAACTTATTATAAGTAATTGGTTTAATGTAGTTATGGAAGCTGATAAACCCAAACTCTGAAAAACTCAGTTCCAGTCTGAAGGCCAACAGATTACTGTAGAACCAGGAAAATCCTGTTCTGCAGTTCGAAGACCAGAAGGCCAAAAGAGCAGATGATCCAAATTGAAGACTGTCAGGCAGCAGAATTCTCTCTTATTCAGAGAGGGTCAAACTTCTGTTCTATTAGCCTTCAACTCACTGGGTGAGGTTCATACACATTATGGAGAGCACCCTTCTGCATCCAGGTTATTGATTCACATGCCAATTTCATTCAGAAAACAACCTCACAGAGATACACAGAATAATCTTTGACAAAATACTTGGGCACCCCATGACTCAGTAAAGTCAACACACAAAATAATCACCATGTAAATCCCTTTATCCTCTCCTTTTATGATGCTTTAGTTTATGTGTTATGTCTACTGACCCTGAATAGTTCTTCAGACAATGTTATAATTGTTGCTTTAAACCAGCAAACATTTCAAGTAACAAGAGGAGATAGGTTGACTATTATTTACCCAGATACTTCCAATTGTTTCTGTACTTCCTTTATTCCTGAGGTTCCAGTCTTTCTGGGTGTCATTTTCCTTTTGTCTAAAGAAGTCCTCATTAACCATCCTTAGCAGGCACTGGGCAAGGATTCTCTTAGCCTTCAACTGCAGGTGTCTTTATTCCATGCTGAAAGGTATTTTAACTGAACATGGAACTTCTTTCTGTCCTTTATTTATTTATTTATTGTAGCAGTTTAAAAGTGCTCTTGTTCCCTTCTGGAATACATGATTTCTACTGAGAAATCTGTTGTCTTTTGAGTAATTTTTCCTTTCTAACTAATGCACCCATTTTCTCAGGCTGCTTTTTTTTTTTTTTTTCTATTCTTAATTTTCATCAATCTTATTATGATGTTTCTGAGTATGGTTTTCTTTGGGTTTATCCTCTTTGGGAATTACTAGTGCTCTTAAATCTGTGAATTGATTTCTTTTGCCACCTTCGGAAGATTCAGTCCTTGTTTCTTCCAGGATCTTATCAGCACCACACTCTCTCCATCTCTGAAGACAGAACCTGAGACTTTTTGGTTTGGTCCTCTGCTCTTGAGACTGCATGATTCCCCTCACTCTATCTACAAGCTCCCTGACCAAATTCATTTTTCTGTTGAGCCCATCCAGGTGATTTTAGTTTTTATTAATGTACTTCACAGTTGTAAGATTTCCACTTTTTCTTCTTGTCTTACACTTCTTACTGAGATTTCCTGTCCCTCCACTCATGTTAGCAGGGTTTTCACTCATTCTTGAAGTAGTTTCACAATAGCTTCATTCACGACTTTGTCAGATAATACCGACATCCACATCACTGTGACAGAGGAGTCTTTTGGTAATTATTTTCTAGGCTAGTTAAAGTTTGCCTAGTTCTCTGTGTACTAAAAAAAGTTTAGGACTGAGAAGAAACCCAGGAATGGAATATGGGGGGGGAAATATATATACATAATTATATAACACGAATTTAAGAAGAAACCTATTTCTTTCTAAATTAGTTTATATTCATTAGAGAAGAAATATTTTTAAAAAAACTAATGAAAAGAAGAAAATAAAATCATCTGTGACCTAACTACAGAGGTGATTATTTCCCTCCATTCATAGATAACCTCTCCCTCAGAATGCAGCTGAAGTTTAATTTCTACATCATTGATCACCCTTTCCTCTGTCTTGATCCCTCTTCATTCAGTTGTTGCCTTTGTATCTTCTGCTTTTGCCTTTTGAATTTATTCTGTCATTTTATGTCTCCGCCTATTAGCTTTCTTATCAGTTTCTGCTCTCCACAGAGGCCGGATTCTCTTGACATTTTTGAGGTTTCCAAAAGAGTTTCCAATGTCTTCTTTTGTATCCAGCAGTAAGTCATTTTCCAACAACTGTACTTCCTCTGAATTTTCAAATGCTGTGAGTTTACAGTAATTTTATAAGCCTCATGTTGCTGTCTCTGTATGGTTTTTCCCCATTTGAATGAGAATGAATTTTGCAGAACTGATAGTACTGCATTTTCCAATATAGAAAATACAGTTTATATGATAAAAACTTCAAACCATTCTCAACATCTACTACAACTTCGTATACATACATACACGGTTTCAAATAACATAGCACCTAAGTTAACTTAATAATTGAAAAGTCAAGGTGGATTGTTTCAGGACTGGTAGGATCAAGGCTCTAGATCCATTTTCTTCCTTTGTCTCAGTGCTTTGCACCTCTCTTGTATCCACTTTGTCTTCAGTAGTTTTGTTTGTGGCCTTGGAAATGCTATACATTTCACTATGCAGAAAAAAATCTGAGATTCTTTCCTCAGAATCAAGTCAAAGCCCAGGTTACACTCATATTGGATGGATTTAAGTTATGTACTTACGCTCTGGACTACCAGGGACTTTTTGTCTTTTACATAGTGGTAAATGGGTTCTGCATCTCACCAAATCTACACACCTAATGGGAAATATACCAGGGGAGGACAGATTAGATATTGGCACCACTCCCTACACACACACACACACACACACACACACACAGTGCCTTCTGTGAGAAAGCTATTCATTGAACCCAGCACCCTGAGTCACTGTAAGTCATGTTCTTCCACCCCCATGCTTCACACTTGCAGAGCACGATTTCTAAGAATGTGATGTGGCTATAATTGTTCCCTTGGTTACATGTAATGGATCATGGATATGTCCTTAATTCTTTCCCTTAATCTAATCCAGTGCTTCTTACAGCTACCAGAAATTTCATCCCAGATTCTAACAGTAAGATACCTTTTAGAGTCAATTTCAATTTTGTTCTGAATTTTTTAGAAACTAGACCAGGTACTAGCCATTTAAACCACAGATGTTTAAATTTCTCAAAATGTTATTCTGTATCCAACTGTCTTATTTATGTATCTAGTGAATCATTCCTTATTCCATAAATTGAAAAACATTCATTAAAATAAAATTTAAAACTATCTCCCATGAATGCAAAACTCCTGAGTTGATAAATAGGTATTTTAAAATCTAAAGAGTATATGATACAAAAGCACAAATACTACAAACCAAAAAGAATGACTAAATCAGTTACCCTTACTATTGTTGATGAGAACTGTAGATTTTTCAATTAAGTCCCAAATTTGTCTGAGTTTCCCAGCAGCCAAAGCAAAAATGGACGCAGTTCTGTCATTCTCAAATATCAAACCATACTAATCCTTTAAAATTTTTCATGGCACTGGCAAGTGTAGGGAGTTCTGAGCACAGTAGTAAATTTATTTCTTACCAATATTTCCATAGCAAATGCATTTGTGAGAACCTTGCAATTGTTTCTTATAGTGTATTTCAATATATACCAAAACAATTGAAAGATTATAATTAAAAATAACTCAAGGAAATCCTCCCAGAGGACGTGTAATATGTGGGTTTCTTATTGTTTAATTTGCTTCTACATGATCGTTCTAAATACCTTGATAAAGCATTGAATTCTTTCAAATAATCTATTTCTACACTGAGGTATTTAGGATCCTTTCTTCGATTCTTCCAACCACCCGAGGTAATGTTCTTATTCTTACTAGATTATGTTTGAGGAAGTGAATCTCCGAGGAGTAAAATGTTTTGTTGAAAATCAAACAAGCTGTGAAATGACTGGAAAGAGACTCAGACACAGGTCTTTTGGATTCAGATGAACAAACTGCACTTATTAGGCACCGGTGGTGTGCTAGGCAGTCGTCTAGGGCCCAGGAATGGACAGTGGTGTGGACATTAGCCCTGTTCCTAGGAGCTGCTAAGAGCAGGTATGCAAAAGCCTCCTCTTCTGTCACGTAGCCACTTCCTCTGGCGTCAGCACCCGCTGCATTCCAGGCCTCCGGCAGTAAGCTGAGTAAGAGGAACAGCTTGCTGGGTGAGAAGTAGCATTTCTGGACATCTCTCCCAGGTCATGTTGTAGACTGCTTGCCATGCACTTTCACTGCAAACCCCACACGGGAAACCAGCTGCAAAGGATCAGAGTAGTAATCATTTCATGGATCCTCTGTTAGAAAAGATCAGAAGGAAGGGAGAGACATTCTGCTATTCCAAGGTCCATGGTAACTAATTTGCACGGTTATCTTGGCCATACTGGGAAACAGCATTTGCTGACAAAATGTGGCTTTCAGTGGCCGATGGGAATGTCTTGGCCCAGATATTTCAAGTCCTGAGAAGTAAACATTCTGTTGGTGGCATTGCTGGTGGTGATCTTCCTTTACAGGATGAAGTCAGGAGCCCTCTACCCTGGAGGAAGGTCTGCAGGGACTGAGTGACTGATTGTGAGGAAGCCCAAGATGATTGACTTGGCATCTGTCAATTTTGCTTGTGGTTGTAAATAACAAAATCATTTTTTCAAATCAAATCTCATGTGAACTCGGTATATAAAACAGATGAAAGGGGGCTTCTCTGGTTGACTGAATCTGGGTGGGAGGCAGGAGGACTAGGCTGTTTTCTATTGCTGTAACAAAATACCTGAGACCAGGAAATTCAGAAAGAACAAAAACTCCTTTGGCTCACAGTTGTGGAAACTGCAAAGTCCCGAGGCGTACTGACAGCACATGGTAAGGCTTTGTTGCTGTGTGTTTTAGTCAGCTTTTTCACTGCTGTGACTAAAAAATCTGACCAGAACAATTTTAGGAGGAAAGGTTTATTTGGAGGCTTACAGTTTCAGAGGTCTCAATCCATAGACAGCAGGGGCTCAAGGTGAGGCAGGACATCATGGTGGAAGAGAGTAGCTGGGGGGCCAGGGAAGCAGCTCACATAGTGATTAGGAAGCAGAGAGAGACCTTACTCTCCAGATACAAAATATATACCCCATAGCCATGCCCCCAGTGAACTGCTTCTTCTGGCCATACCCCCACCTGCCTCTAGTGACCATTCAGTTAATTCCATCAAGGACTAACTGATTAGGCGAAGGCTACAACCAATCATTTCTCCTCCAAACCTTCTGGCATTGTCTCACACACGAGCTTTTGGGGGATACCCCTACACCCAACCATAACACTGTGTCATAGTAAGAAGTCTCACAAGCAAAGCAAAGTAAACATGCTAGCTCAAGTCTCCCTTTCTCTCCTCATAAAGCCACTAATGCCATCATGAGGGCCCCCACCCTCATGACCTCGTCAAATCCTAATTGCCTCCCAAAGGCTCCCACCTCTGAATACCACTAACATGAATTTGGGGATAACGTTTCCAACAGGAGCTTTTGCGGGGGACACAGTCAAACCCTAGCCACCCACACTGTCACTCGCTCCTTGCTGACCACACCTCCAGTTGATCTTTGAAGCCCTATTTGAAAAGGGGTGGACCTGACCCCACCCCCTCAAAGGGCCAAAGATCCTAGGACATTACGGAGTGGTAGAGAATGGTGGCTCTCCCTGGAAGGGCCACTGCCAAGCACTGAGATTCATTTACCCATCTGGTTCTTTTCTAGATGGTCACATCAATGGTTCCAATGCAGACCAAGCAGACAGACTCAGGAGCTATGATTAAAAAGGAAATAAAGAACAACTCACAGTAATGCCCCCCCCCAAGAAAAGACCCAGCAATTTCCAGCTACAGTAACAGTAATCCCAAATCCACCACAGCATCTAATTGAAATATTGATTGTTAGGTTAGGTCTCTAACTTAAAATTCCAGAGCAGAGAGCTCCCCACCATACAGACACCCCCTCACAGAAGCACTGCCATGGGCTTAACATTAACCCCCCCCCCCAGGCTTTCATTTCAATTAGTCATAAAAAAAGATCAAGAAGGAAAGTATTGTCGGAAAGGTTCCAGTCAGTGTTTTATTGCCTGAAACGGTTCTCAGGATTAACCATTTCCTAGCAAGGAAGGGATTCTACAGGATGAACAATGTATTTTCCTAACAGGTAGAAAGCTATGGAGAAAAATATTTTAAAATCTACTTTGTTTTAAAGTGCTTTCTCCCATAGGTTTGCATTACACAATCTCATTTATGGCATTAAAAAAAAATTTTAAAACAAGCACCCAATTTATGCCACAAAATTATCACAAATCCAACTTTTGCTATTCTTCTATTTTCATTTAGATTCTAAGAGCAACAAAATCCCTTGACACTATTATCTCCCATGAATACTAATTATGTCACTACAACTGTGTGTCTGCTAATCTTCCAGAAATAATGTGAGAATTACTGGGATGCGATAGGAGCAGAATGGAATTAGAAACCTATTTTGTGAATTTGTCAAAACTACCAGCTTTCTGAGAATGGAAAGAGTGCACATCCAGAAATTCTTTCATAAAAGGACAAATTACCACAATGAAGATAAATGATGATTCTTAACACCACACTCTGAGCACAGACTGGTGGTCAGGGCCAGGCCTGCATTTGGGGCTTCTTTTATCCTTGCAAGAAATTCAGTTCACAGAACCCAGAATTTTTATCTCAGAGACCAGCCTCAACTCCAGATAAGACCTGTTCTTAATCACATTTAATGGGTCTGATTCCTAGAAGAATAGGAATAGAGGGGGAAATCTCTCCAACAGGGAGGATGGCAAACTTGCTCTGGGTGCCAGAACCTAGTTTACCCCTCACAAGAAGGAAAATGTTTAATATGGCCCTATGGCTGCCACCCCTCGGTCCCAAACATTTGCTGAATAGATTTATGTCGATGATAAACTTTGTACATTCAGAGCTGAAAGCAACAGAATCCCAAATTGTGGTGCTCAAAGGGACTTTGGCCATCTTCTCCTTAAGTGGCCCCTTTCTGCAGAGGAAGCTGAGCTCCTCCAGGTGACTGGATCTTTCAGAGGTCACCCAGGGCAAAGTCAGAATGGGATCATATTTATCTCTCAAAGCTCTAATCAAGACACTTTTCTCAGCGGCAGACTACAAAATCTAATACCACCTTCCAAACCAGTCTCAGCCACTTCTCCAAGTCATTTCCCTTCACCACCGTGGCCACCCTGCAGCAATCCAGGTACTGGTCACCTTTTGCTGCACCCTGGCTGCAAGCGTCTGCTGGTTGCTGCGATGCCGGGCATGGCCGCTTTGACCTCCGCACGTGACCTTCAACTTCATCCATGTTCCAGAGCTTTTCCTCTGTCTTGCTCTCACATTTCTGCTTTACAGGATACACACATGCATGCGCACACCCCACCCCGTGCACCCTCTGATCCTATCTCCAGGGTCCCTTTTGCCTGGACTCTGCCTCCCATCTGCCTGGCTGCTTCCATTCCACACTGTTGCAACTTCCTCCAGCACCTGCTCCTCCTCCTTCCACTGACACATGCCCAGGCCTGGGTTAGGAACCTCTACTGCTCTGATCTCACGCCCCCAGGAATCCTTCCCCATCCTGCACTGAACTCAGTGATGTCACATAAAACCCCATGGTGGATTTCCCATATTCAATTGGGCCTTGCTTCTCCCGATTGCTGTACCCAATGAGCAGGCTAACGTCGTGCGAAAAACACATCTGTTGACTTACAAATATTGACACAAATAGGTGACAGGTAGTTAGGGAGTGTTTATACAACCTCCCTGCATTTCCAGACATCAATTACCCCATCTCTTTTTTAGCTCAGTGAATTATTGCAAATACAGAACACCTGTGCTCTTTCTAATCCTCTTGCAGGATCTGAACAGAAACTTCTGACACAATTTGGCTTCTGATTTTTAAAACCTGATATTAGCTAAGGACATCCATGTGTTTTTCTTTAAAGAGTTCCATGACTGGGCTCATAAAATGCTCTATCTGAGAAGAATGAAATTCTTAATTGTGTTTGTGATGAAATCTATGAATAAATAAGTAGAAGGCATTAATATTTTATTGACAGTGTGGCTATCTTCTGGAATGGGTGTGCGGTGCCAGGGCAGCTGGTGGTATGCTAAGCATCTTTTTATATGTCTGTTTCCCACACTTGATTCCAGGCTAATTGCCTGATTCAGATGGTGTGGCCAGAACCCAGCATAGTATCTGGCACACAGTAAGAACTCAATACTTTCGGAATAAAACATTTATGTCGTCCTAAACTCTCTGTGGAACCTTGGCTAGGTTTTACCACTTCTCCTAATATTCCTGGACGAGAGTCAGTCCACACTTAAATTCAGTTCGCACAGTATCGCTAGAAAAGTGTGCCTCTCATAACTTCCACGGGTTCCCAGACCTGCACTCTAAGACCAAAGCAGAGCACGTCTGATGTCTTCTGCAGGCATTTAGAGAAATATGATTGCTTCTTACCAAATATGCACTTTTTCAGGCCAACCTTTTCTTGTCAATCATTGTTAGATACCATCTCAGGACTTAGCTCCTCTAACCATACCCTCTAGGTGGTCAACCTGCCACCTAAGACGTACCACCTGGACAGCACGCTGCATTGCTTGGAACGCCTGCAGATCCAAGTTCAGGGGGGTTCTCACCTCCTTTTATTTTCATGACATGTCTTTGTTCATGAGTTACAAAGAATATCAGCTTTTCTTTTTCTTTTTTTTTCTTTTTGGTACCAAGGATTGAACTCAGGGGCACTCCACCACTGAGCCACATCCCCAGCCCTATTTTGTGTTTTATTTAGAGACAGGGTCTCACTGAGTTGCTTAGCATCTTGCCGAGGCTGGCTTTAAACCCGTGATTCTTCTCTTGTCTCAGCCTCCCAAAGGGCTTGGATTACAGGCGTGCACCACCACGCCCAGCTGAACATCAGCTTTTCTAATAGCTGTAATGTTGCCTCCATATGCCCCCTTTTCCTGTTCCTGCTTTAAGAAGAAACATTCCTCATACCGTGTTAGGTAATGCCTTCACTTGAGCCCTTTACTCCATCTCTTTCTGCCTTTCCAAGGATTGTATACCATCACCTACAATGCCTCTTACTTTGATGCAACCGCTCCCTGTCCATAGTACACTCCCAGGAGTTTTAAACATTCTTAAGTTCTCACATCGTGTATGTATGTGTGTGTGTGTGTGTGTGTGTGTGTATGTTTATGCAACCTTCCTGCATTTCCAGACATCAATTACCCCATCTCTTTGTTTTAAAATATTTTTTTAGTTGTAGATGGACATAATGTCTTTATTTTATTGCTTTGTATGTGGTACTGAGGATTGAACCCAGGGCCTCAGGCATGCGAGGCAAGCGCTCTACCACTGAGCTACAATCCCAGCTCCACCCCATCTCTTTTTTAGCTCAGTGAATTATTGCAAATACAGCACACCTGTGCTTTTTCTAATCCTCTCACAGGATCCGAACAGAAACTTCAGATCCTGCATGTGTGCATGTGTGTGTGTATATATACACATACACACATACACACATATAATACACACATAAAATACATAATGATATATTTATATAAAATAAAATAATAATATAAACATATATCTATGTGTGTTTATATATACATATATACACAATCATATATATCATATTTAAGATACATACATATACCTGTTCAATATGAGGCTTATACCCTCACCACTTCTCTGACATGCTCTTACCAAGGTCACAAATGTCTGGTTTTACTAAATCCAGAGGACACTCTGCTGTCAGTTTGACACTGTAGCATCTGACACCAGAAGAGCTCCTCCTCCTAGGGAACTCTTCCTCTGGCTTCCACGCTATTTCTCTCTTTTTGGAGGGGAAGGACAACGGGGATTGAACTCAGGGGCACTCGAGCACTGAACCACATCTCCAGCCCTATTTTGTGTTTTATGTAGAGACAGGGTCTTACTGAGTTGCTTAGCACCTCGCTGTTGCTGAGGCTGGCTTTGAACTCACAATTCTCCTGTCTCAACCTCCCTAAGTGCTGGGATTACGGGTGTGTGCCACGGCGTCCGGCTGCCATTTCTCTTTCCAGCTTTCCTTCTCCCTCTGGCCACTCCTTCCCACTTTCCCTCCTGGCCTCCTCCTTTTCTTTTCTTTTTTTTATTTTTTATTTTTTTTAGTTGTTAATGGATTTTTATTTTATTCATGTATTATTTATATGTGGTGCTGAGGCTCGAACCCAGTGCCTCACACATGCTAGGCAAGCACTCTACCACTGAGCCACAGCCACAGCCCCTGGCCTCCTCCTTTTTTACTCACCCTCCACTTGTCCTGTCCCTCAAGCCTAAAGCTTCAGCCTTCTCTCTCCTCACTGCAGACTCTGGAACAAGTCCCCCCTTCCGTCATGTCAGTCACCTCCTACAGCCTGACATCTCTCAAGTCCTAACTCCATTCCAAATCTGCTTCTAAGCTTTGGACTTGAAAGAGAAAATGAGCATGCGCTCCCTGCTCATCATCTGCGTGTGGCTATTCCATGAGTCCCCCAACTGCACATTGTGACGTGGAATTCAACTCTGTACCCTCTCTCTGCCTCTTGTTCTTACCTCCATGATCAACTCCCAGCGTGCTCCAGGAGGCTCACTGGGAGATGAGTTGTAGACCCTCGGGACTGACCTGCTGAGCAAGCTGAGCCCACTGATGAACAACTGGGCAATAGTTTGATTTTCCCACATCACTGCCACCAACCGCTCTGCTTAGCCCTCCTTCCATGCCCCTCGGACACACTCAGGCACACTGCATGTTTTGGATCACTTTTCAGTGACAAAAACAATTACACTGAACACTCTGTGGCTTACTTCCACATACTTGAAAGTTAATCAACTTCCCACCCAGTTAAATCTCTCTGCCCCAGATCAGGTCTGACCTGCAGACCAGCGATCCAGGCACCAGAGAGGGACGAGTGTAGTCCTTTCCTCTTTCTTTACTTTGGCCCCTTCTCTGGCTTCTGTTTCCACCGCCTCATCCAGGACCAGTGCCTGTAAGTTATCGTGTACCTCTAGGCCAGTCGCCCCTGACACTTGGTCTCAATTTCTTCACAGAATTGAGGGTTGCAGGAAATGATGACTAAGGCCCTATATTACAGATCCTACATTGCCAGATCCTCAGGTGGTTCTCCTTCTCTTACCAATACCAACTCATTTTTCCAAATTACCTTAGTAATACTTGAACTTGTGAAGAATCTCCTGTTTATTTATACACTCATTTAAAAAAAAAAAACCCTAGCTTGGTGTGGTGGTGCACGCCTGTAATCCCAGCACTTTGGGAGGCTGAGACAGGACGATGGAGAGTTCAAAGCCAGCCTCAGCAACAGCGAAGCACTAAGCAACCAGTGAGATCCTGTCTCTACATAAAACACAAAATAGGGCTGGGTCTGTGGCTCAGTGGTCGAGTGCCCCTGAGTTCAATCCCTGGTACCAAAAAAAAAAAAGGAAAAAAAAGAAAAAAGAAAAAAACCCTGTGGATCCATTTGGCATGTTTTTAAGTAAAAGCAAGATATGAAAAGGCTGTGGTGCAAGTCTTGTTTCCAGAGTGAAGGATCTTGTTAGTGTTCTCCTCTCTCCCAACATTGCTGAGGCTAATGCAATGTTTTTCCTTCCATGTCACAAGGGGTTCACGTATGTTTTTCTTCAACAACGATCACACTCCACATAGGGAAATTTACAGCCTTGAGGTGTCCTTGGTAGGAAGTGCTTCATTTACCTCTGAAATGGTGACCCCTGGTTGCATCTAAATGTCATTTTCCTTTTCAAAATGTCTTGACTGCCGTGTAATAGTTATTTGGTTATAACTATTTTGAAACCACTCTTTTGTCTTGTAATGTATTTATGCTTTGGGATTATGAATAGGAGAGCGATGCGGTGGATCAAACTTTTGTCAGAAGTTGTATGGTCTCAAATAAAACTCTCGATATCACAGTGTTTTCTCTAATATCTTCAATCACAATCTTTGGTGGGGGAATGCATTTCATTCAAGATGACAGCAATTATAAATTATACATTCGTGTGCCCATGTCTATGAGAAAGACTTATTTTAATGTAATTTTAACAGAAATAACTCATGGACACAATTTAAAAGGAAACGTAATGGTCTCCTACTCCATCCTTCTCTGCAAACTGAAGATTCCCAGGGATGAAATATTTCAAGTCTTTTAATTATTCTTCTGGCATTTAACTCAGTGTTTCTAAGTAACATCCTTATACCACTGATTGCCACGGTTCAGTTTCACACATTACCTTTTGGTTTCTGGTTAGGGTATAGGTTTGGATACTATGGTGAGAACAAAAGGATCTTTCCTTAAAATAGAAGCTTATTTGTCTTTTATTGATGGCAGAGCATCCAGTTAGAAGGATCCTTAATCACCTGATCCATGACAGATCATCACCATGACCACATTTCATCCAGTAGGAGGAGGAGAAGGAATTAGGAAGAGTCCCTTGCTTCCCTCTAAGGACACAACCCAGAAAAATATACACATCAATTCCCCTTATATTCTGTTGTCTGGAACATGGTGTCATGGCCCCACTTAGCTACAAGGAGGGTGGGAACACTGATCTTTATTCTGGGCAGCCACACTATCAGCTACCATTCTCTTACAATGGAAGAAAGGAATCTATATTGCTGGGCCACCATCCATTTCTTTCATGTTTCTATGTTGAAATAAGGGTCTTCCACCCCTGTAGATAATCCTCATGAACATACACACACACACGCCAACTCACACTTTGCATCCCTGTTCCTCAAATGTAGCTATTAAATCTCAACTTTGGTTAGATCAACATTCGATATTTAAACCATGAAACATCTTTAAGAATTGAACCACAATGTACTTCCTCTTGTGACCATCAGGAAATACATCATGTCTTAGCAATATCTTCACTTTTGTTGATTAGCTATTTCTTCAGCAAGACTTGGTTACCATAAAACACACCTGTTCATTTCCGAGGTCTGCAGGTTGGGCTCTGCTTCACCTGAGTCAGGTTCTCCTCCTAGGACCAGCCAGCCATCAGGAGTCTATTCTTTACACAGTGATCAGAGGCTGAAGAGGAAAAGCAGAAACATACAAACCTTTGAAATCCCTAGTTTTGAACAGACAACTCTCACCTTGACCCACGTGCCATTTGCTTGGGTAAGTCACATGGGCAAGCTCAAAATCAAGACAATTCATCACAAGTGGAAAGCAAAGAATTTACTTCGAGAAGAATGGAGAATTAGGAATAAATTCTGAGGCTTTATTCTCTAGCTCCCGTGCAGTGACCATCTCCAGGCCTGCAGCACCCTACCACCCTGGGATCCCCCTCACCGGCTATGGAAATGTCCTTACTCTCACCTGTAGAGAACCACTGTTTCCAGAAATCCCACTTCTTCCCTCTTCTCAGTTCACTCTCTCTTCTTTATGGGTGTGTTCTGGTCCTTGGCCATCTTTCATATTTAAAACTAGTGCTGATTCTCAGCTCTGGAGGTCTTGAAAGACCCACATAGGGGCATACAGCAAAGACTTAGCCCTTCCAGAGGGAGAACTCAGATGTCATTATTCATAAGTATGTTCCTTCAAGTGATCAATGCCCTGCAGAAGGAATTTCTCAAGTTTTAATACGGGAAAGTGATAGCTACCGGCATTCTCAGAGCTGAAGAGAAAATGTGATGATCCTCCTTCAAATAAGTCCTAAAGGATGATTTAGGGAAAGGAAAATGATTCCAGATGGGAGGTCCAAGAAACCAGATAGTAAGTGAGTGGTAGATCTAAAATGGAAGGATGAAATACCATGCCAGATAGTTTCCAGCAATGACTTAACCCTCCTGGGTGTGCATCTCAGGTGACACAAATATCCGTAGCCGTGTTGGTCATAGCATGGAAGTCAGAGGGGAGACACCCATCAGAAAGGGGATGGATAGAAAATTATGATCTTCTCACTCAAGTGAATATTATAAAGCAGTAAGCAGGGAAGAAAGATAATGGCACAGAAGTGTTTTCTTGGAAATATAATGTTAAGTTCTAAAAAATGGTCCCAAAGGGAGTATAACATTCTTAAACAATTCCAAGAAACTTGTTTATTAAAGAGTTTAAATTATCTAAGTTTTTCCACTGTTGCCAAAATCAAACAAAAACCAATTAAATAATAAACACAAAATTCAGAATAGGGATTCCCTCACAGGAGGGATTGAAGGGGGATGGACTAGAGGAAAAACACATAACAATTTAGAGATAATACTTAAACCACATATTTGATTATGGGCGCATGGGTGTTCTTTATATTTCTCTGTTTTTTAACTTGCCTATATCAAGAAATATACACAAAATATTTTTAATGTCTTGTACAAAGGAAAAAGCAAAGTAGGAATAAATACTAGAATATAACAGCATGCAAGGTCAGAGGGAGATTTTCAGAATTCAGCTGTCTCTAGGATGCTTGTAACATTCTTGATGAATGTAAAAATATTAATTTTGGGGTTTGGAGCTAGAGAGGCATGTTAAAATTGCAAGGGTAACAATGAAGAAATAAGAAACAGGATAAAGAACTTTTAAGTCAGAGTAAAATTCTGGAAATAAAAGCAAACATAAAAAAAGCAGAACAAATAAACCAAGCAGAAGATAAAAATAAAAGTATGAATGGCCTATATTCACCAGTTAAAAGGGGCAAATTTGATAAGAATTTTTAAAAATATAAACAGATATTGAGATACACTTTAAAGACCACAAACTAAAACAAAAAGATAGAAAACAATCTATCAGAAATAGGATAAACAAAAGAAAGTTGATTTTATTAGAGCAGAAAAAATAGACTTTAAGGTAATAAACATAAATATACTTAAATAGCAAATTTTCCTTTACTTCTAATATACCATAAATATGAACTAATTAGTTCATAAGTATGAACTAATAGCATAGCCTCAAAAATATATGAAAAATAAAAAGAACAACTCTATGATATGGATCTAAGCCCCCTCCCATCTAACCCCCAGAGAGATGTGATTCCCACCCTGGAGCTGTTTACCAAGATCCACCTCCCTCTCCACCTCATCTCCCATCCTCCTCCTGATTTTGTTTTCTTGTCGCAGGATCTGCCTCTCAGGATCCCATATTAACTGGCTTTCCACTGTGTTTGACCAACAGAAAACCCTTTTTCTCTTTCTTTTCCTGATGTCTCATCTCCAGCAACAGCAGCATATTCAGGCTGCTCCAGATTTCACCTGTAAATCTGCCCCTTAGCAACCATAATCCAACCTGCTTCCTTTGTTCCTAGAGCCTAGGGGTGGTAGTCACTCCTCAGTCTTACCAATTTCTCAGTTTTTCTTAGTGTGTTGTCAGTTTTAAGCAACTCAGAGGAGGAAAAGAACAACTCAGAACAACTTAGAGGATGAAAAGTTCATTTTGGCTGATGGTTCCAGAGGTTCAGCCCATGACTGGCTGACTCCATGGTTCTGAGCCTGCAGTGAGGCAGAACATTATGGTGGAAGGGCCTGGTGGAGAGGCATGGCTCAGCCCATGGCAGGGAGTGAAGCAAAAGAGAGTGAGGAGCCAGGGACAAGATATAATCCTCAAGGGAAAGCTGCCAGTGACCTTCTTCCTCCAGCCATGCTACCTGACTGCAGTTGCCTCCCAGTAATCCATTCAAATTATTAATGCATCAAATGGTTTAATGACATTACAGCTCTCATAATCCAACCTTTTCACCTCTGAACATTGCTACATTGCCTAATATGTGAGCTCTTTAGGGGACATTTTTAGGTCCAATGTAGCACTTAGCATCTCCTGTTTGGCTTTTCAGCTTTTCCACCACCTGCATCGCCAAGTGTATACATTACATTTCTTGGGTTTAAGTACCAAGAGTGGTTCCTGTTTTCCTAGTTGATTCTTATATTAGCTTTTTAAATAGTTTTCATAACAAAGTTGTCATGTCACAGGTATGTAGATCAAAAGTCTGGTGAACTTGGAATCTCAAGTCTCACAAGATTGAAATCAAGTTGTCACCTGGGTCACATAGCTTCCTAGTGACAAAAGGAGAAACTGTGTCCAGAGACCTCAGTGTCATTGGCAGGATTTAGTTCCGCAGGTTCCCATGCCCCTGTTGACTGGCATCCAGGCTCTACTCTCAACTCTGGGAGGCCACCTGCATTCCTTGATTCTGGCCCCCATTTTACATCTTGAGAGTCAGCAGCAGTGAATCAAGTCCTCACCATCCCTCTTCTGCTTCCTCCTCTTATGCTCACTAACTCCTTACTAACTCTGATTTTGAGTGCCTATGTGATTATATGGAGGCTACCTGGATAACTTAGACTAATCTAACTTCATGTTTACTGATTAGCAACCTTAATTCCAGCTGCAAAATCCTTTTTGCCATAACATCCACAGACCTAATACCAGGAAGTAAAGATCATGGAAGACAAAATTGTGCCAACCATGGTATGTTGTCAGCTTTCCGTCACTGTGACAAAATACCTGAGATAAATCAACTTAAAGAAGAAGAGGTTTATTTTAAGTCTGGACTCACTTGGCCTGGTTGCTTTTAGGTGTGGTAGAACATCATAGCAGTGAGCACATGTGGCAAGCAAAATTGCTCAGCTAATGTGGGGTTGTGTGGAAGGGGGTGCGCCTGGGACAAAATACCTTTAAAAGTCATGCTACCAGTGAACTCAATCCTTCCTCCAGTCTCCATCTCTCAATAGTTCCACTAGCTCCGAATAGTCTTACCCGCTGGGGACCAAACCATTATCACCTGAGTCTTTGGGGAACACTTGAGATCCAAACTTGCATCATGCCTAGAAACTTCTGGTTCTTGCTCAGTTGAGGGTGGCTTATCTCATCATAAGCGATTCCTGACAGGACTTGTTGTGAAAAAGAAATCACTCGGGAGGTACAGACTTGAATCTTGCATTGTTCTCCGAGCTCCCTGGAAACACCAAGGCAGTGGTTCAAGATCCCTGGAAAGCCAGTAGAGTGGGTCACCTGAATGATGAGGACTGCACCTCTCCTTCCTTTTCTCAACATTTATGTGTAGGAAGCATGTAAAGAGAAACCAAGTCATTGTCCAAGGTCAGCTAAGGGTAGGGAAATTAACGTTAAGTTCCGTCATTCATTTACCCATTGAAAAACGCTTGCAAAGCTATGGTTTGTAACTTGGGAAACAAAAATGAAATACACCTTGTCCATCCACCGTGTCCTGCAAAGCATCCTGTTTGTCTGTCCAGGACACAGACACCATAAACCTGTTTACATGCTTGATGCTGCATCAGTGAAATCTCCCACACATTTTGACCCAGAAACTTGATTTGCTCTAGGAATATCTGCTGTCGGTCTGGTGGGACCTGATTCAAATCAAGGCTGTGTGTCCTTAGGCAGTTCACTTAATAACAGTTGTTACCTAATAGGCTTGTTGTGAGAAGGACTGAATCGTTCCATGCAAATCACTTGGAACTGGCTTATAATAAGTTTTTAAGAAGTGATACAGTCATTGCTGTGATTGATTTACCTCTTTGAGCCTCAGTTTTATCACATATAAAACGAAGACAATAACAAATAGCTCACGGAGTGACTAAGATTAAATGAGATAGTATGTAAACCCCACATGTGGCACACAGACTGCACATTCTCCCAGTGACCTCGATGACAGACATATTAGCTATGTAGCTTATCCATAACTAATGGAGGGTGTATATATCAGTAAAACACTCAGGGGGGTAGTCATTGGTAGAAAGACATATATTGGGGATTAGAATCTTCAGTAAAGTCTTGGCCTGTCTTCTCCTCATCCTTTCATGAGGAACGCATTGCTAATGCTGGGTCCTAGAACTCAGAATTTTTTCTATTGCTTTAGAAATGAAACACCCCAAAATAGATTTTCCTCTGTTGAATTTTTAAATTAGCTAGAAAATTAAGCCATTCTCTGGGAATATAATCTACCAAAACACAGAAGACTTGCAAATCTCCTTTAACATGAAGCATTAGAAACCAGTCTCATAGCTCACTTACTTTTCCTTTTGCTGATAAGGCTGGTCTCCCTGGGAAGATCTTGGATAAACCAAAGGTGAAAGAAGAAGCCTAAAGCCAGATGAGACCCAGGAAGGCTCCTGAACGAAGCCAGGTGAGATCCAGAGAGGCTCCTGAACAAATGAGAGAGAGACAGACCAAGAGAGACTGCTACTCTCATCCATAGCTGCTGCCCAGGGTGGCAACAGCAAGCTGCCACTGTCAGAAGAGGCAGAATGAGAACAAGACCCCAAGACAGTGGTAAAAGGATGGACTTTTGTTTAACATTCTCCATCATCCGAGGTGCAGCACCTACCCTCCAGCTGTCTCCTCATGTTAGGATCTGACAGGCCTCATGTCAAGGAAGACCATGGAGCCACCTGCCTTGACAGAGTAAGGCCAAGAACAGCACTAGAGGATCCAGGAAGACAGGTGCCATCCTGACCCAGAACCAACCAACAGCCAGGCTACGCTGGGGCAGGAAGGGAGGGTTTGTCTGACAGAAAGAAGTCAGCACCCCCAAAGCAGGAGCACATCTTTACCCACCTCAGAAAGGATTCTTTTGGTTTTGCTGGAAACAGAGACCCTATGAAGCTACCTCAAATGACTCTGTATTCAAGGAACTATCTCAGGTCTTTTGGATGGAGCTGCTACCCTTAGAAGTGAAAGGGACCTGGAAGTTGCTGGAACGAGGACAGCTGGTAAGGGTTCACCCTTGTTTATGTACCAGACATTAACTAAGAGTCCACGTGGGTCAGTACTTACCAAGATCTGGACCTTTGGAATGGGTCCATTCTTGGTCCTCAGGGTCCAGTCAGCGATAGCAGCTGAAAGCAAGGGGGTTGCACTATGAGTGGCTATCACAGGGACATGATATCTTGACCTTACGAATGATGAAAGGAGAAGCCGAGGTGGAAGTAGATAGCAGGTCCACGGGAATCATAAGGGGTCTTAGAGATGCAATTCTAGCAATTGCCCTCAATGGATTTTTGTCAAAGCCTTAGGTTGTCCTTGATGTGGTTACTCGTATCATAGTCTATGCACCCAGAGGCATCTCTTCCTGTCCTTGTCCCAGCTGGGAACAGTCTAAGATAATGCTTGTATGTTCATTATTTGAAAGTCAGACAGACTAGGGTTCTGCTCTGTGTCCTTTCCCCAGGCCACTTAATCCCTCAGTGTCCTCAACTACAAAACCACATAACGAAAACTTGCCTCCTTATGCATGGCTCTTAGTAGCCGTGTCTGATTCTGCAACAGAAAATGGATGAGGACTTGGAACAGAGAGGAGGAAGGTCTTGCAGGACACTGTATCCAGGGCAGCAAGGTGGAGATGGAAGAGGGATGATTTGAAGGTCCTCAGATAACGGACTACAGAGTCTTTTTCTCACATAGCCCTCCTGGGGACTGCCTGATACCCTGGCATGAACAAATCGAAGAGTTATGATGTTAGAATGCAGGCCAGGATTGGCTCCAAGAATCCTGGTAATTGCAATTCTGAGGAGGCACAAAGATCCTTCCCCAAAACGCCACTAGAAGGACCTGTCTGGTCTTTGGTTAAATTTCTGGGGCCTCTAGAGCCTCGAAATAGCACTAGAGGGAGAGATATGTTCTTTGTCTTTCCATGTGCCCTATCACCATGGAATAGCCTGAGACCCAAAGCAGCACCAGGGCATCCAGGTAGAAAGATGTGATTGATACCTGGCAGGCATACAGCCAGGCATAATCTTCTATTTTCATGGCCAAGGCCATGTAAAAGTTGCAATTGCAATACAAAAGAAAACAAAGGCTAAAAACAATGAAATTACATTTTTAAAAAAGAGAAGAAAGCAGAGGCTGAAAATGAGTTTACCATATTGTCAAGATTTTTCTCCAAGAACTACTTTGGAGCAGGACTGTGTCTTTCAGTCTAAGAAAACCCCAGGGTTTGGGGGTCATTGAAAATAGAAGAGGTGGGACATTGGCCATTCCACTAGTCTGGATATGTGATTGCAATAGATAGTTTAAATTTGTAAAATCAAGGTGACTGAACCTTATGCATGCCACCAGTAAGGAAAGGAGGACACACAGATTATTGTGTTATTATTCTGAGGGGGCTGCAGGGATGTGGGCCTGAAAGAGATGATCTCTCAGGCTTTGTATACAGCTTTCAAATGGTCAGGGTCCATTCAGGGATTTTTGGAGATTCTTCTGCAGTCAGTCCACTTAAAGTGACCACTTAGCCAGATGCATTTGGGCTGCAATCACCGGGAAGTGGACTGACCCAGACGTCTCAGGCCTTTCAAAGAATCTATAGTAGAGACTACAGAGGCTGCATGGCTGCCTCAGGGAATTGGAGGTTGACATGCAGCCTTTACCAATAACAAGATGCAGCAGAGCATGCTCAGAGAGCGAGGGCTGAGTGAGCTGAGAAGGAAAGATGGCATCCATTCAACCTAGGAGCTGCTAACTCGCCCCCACCTGTTCTGAAATCTTACCTTATACCTAAGCTATTACTTGTTCTGTGTCTGTGTCCAGCCTCCTCAAATCCTCTCCCCAAATTTGAGATGCATTTGAAAATATTCAGTCTACAAAAAGGAAAATCATGATGGAGCTAAAACTCAAATTCTGTGCTGTGCACAGCTATGCTATTATTTCGGCATTTCAGCTTTATTCATGAACCACTTAACACTCTGTGCAGCAAGATGTTTTGGATAATGGTAATGAATTTCCTAAGAAGAAAACAATTTAAATATCATCTGAATTCATATAGATTAATTAATTTCAAATATAATTTCATTTTCTTGAATTTGCATTGCTGGTTGGGTTATTACTTTTTAGTAAAATTAATTCCTTTCTCATCCTTCCCTATCTGTACAGGGATTTGAACAACATATGGTCATCTAGAACTTCCACTGCCATCAATGGAAAATTCTAGAAGCTGTCAGGTATTGAAATAGTTCCAAGTGAATTGAATGAAGAAGGTACTGGCATTGAGGGAGATTTCTGGAATGTAAAGAGTTTAAATCTGAATTGAGAACCTGAGTGAAGAAAAACATGAGCCCAGAATGTAACCTGTGTTGTTCTCTGGTTGAAGTCAGCATGCTGTTTGTGGCTCTACTGAACAAGATATAAAGATGTAAGGGGGAAAAAAAACTAACAGGGCTTTATTTCTAATATATGCCAGGCACTGTGCATGGTACTTTGCATACATTAGTTTATTTGACTTTATCCTTAAAGTTAACCTCTGTGTTCCCTTGTTAATACAGTTGAGCATAATAACAGTGCCTGCATCATAGATGGTGAGATAATGCGTGGAAAAGCTCAATACACATTAGCTGTCATTTCTGTATCTGCTGCAAGTAATGATGGAGTTAATCCCCACAGTAATCCTGCGAGGTGGGTTCTACATGACTTGTTCCCAATTAAACAACCAGAAGCAGCAAACCCTGTACTCAAACCCAGATCCTGATTCCAGACCCTCTATTGCTTTTATCAATGCACTATAAGAATGTAAAATAACATTTTCATTCTAAATCAAGGACTAAGTTATTTTTCAAAGGCATAGGTTTGAAAGGAAGAAAAACTGTATGAAAATGAAGACAAATGCTTTAGAGTAATAAAAGTATAATTTTAAAAATCCAGGCATCTCTACCTGTTAGTAGCTATGTGACCTTGGGCACATTCTTTAATCTCTCTGACCCATACTTACATTATCTGGAAAATGATGAAAATCTCTGAACTTTAATATTACTTTAGTTAAGGTAATGCTGCCTTTATAACAAAGAAATCCCCAAATTTCATTAGCTTGAGGGGAAAAAAATAGCAACAGGGCAAATATGAGGATGGTGTTGAGGGCTTTCTCCATGCAGAAAGAGTCCAGGATGATGGATTCTCCATTGTATCCAGTACAGAGCTCACAAGCCCATCTGAGGTGCAGACGCGTGGATGAGAGGATGGAGGATGCCTTGGAAGATTTTTATTGGCAGAGCTGAGAGGTAGTATATGTCACTTCCACCCAGAATCTATTGGCCAGAACTCAGACACGTGAGCACACCCAAATGCAGCAGAGGCTGGGAAATGTAATTGAGGTGAATTACATGAGGAAAGAAACGTGAGTTTGGTGAAGAGTTAGCCACCCTCTGACACCATTGAGTCATCTGTATCACGGACACATGACACACTTCCAACTTGACTAATACATACCTCATAGAGTTTGTGGAATGATTAACTTAAACAACCCACAGAAAGCATTTAACATGATGCCTACACATGGTGGATTTGCAATAATTGCAAGCTGTTTTATTATTATATCATTAGTATATAAAGAGTGCAATAAATGAGTGGAGACTAGGGACCGGTGGCTCAGTCTAACAAAACCATCAGTCTAACAAAAACATAATGGTAAGTCCCAGAAATAGCAAAGTGAGAATGGCGCAAGATAATTGTATCAAATTCTTGATACATGTGACAGTATTCAATCTACAAAAAGCAAAATCATAATGGGTAAGTGCACAAATTGTCTGCGCACAGCTGTGCTATTAATTTGGGCATTTCAGCTTTATTCCTAAACCTCTCAACACCCACATAACATGATGTTTTGGGTAACTCCAATGAAATTCACATAAAGAAAACAATTTATATATCAATCTAATTCAAATAGAATGAATTATGATTAAATTTTCCCAAAATTTGATGAAAAGGGATTAACTTATAGATCCAAGAAGCTTAGTGAACCCCAGGTTGAATAAATAAGAAGAAAACCATGCTTAGGACATCATAATAAAACAATGAAAAGCCAAAGATGAAGATAAAATTTGAAGCAACCAGAGTAAAATGATACAGTGCAAAGTGAAAAGTCTTCAGGGAGAAGTGATATAACATGGACTCCAAGTAAAATTTGATAATTAAGGAAACCAAAGAGTAACATATAATTAAGAGATGAGAAGCTAGTATAGGAAACAAATGGAATTTTTCTTCTATAAAATCATTGAATAACTTCTCCCAAAAGGCAGGAAATTAATAGGAGAAAAATAAAAATACAGAAGGAATAAATGAGTAACAAACAGTAATATTATAGACCTAAACTCAAGACCTTAGTACTACATTAAATGTAGATTCACTCTAAACACTATAATTAAAAGACAGAGGGTATTGAGCTAAATTTTAAAATAGCAAAAGATAAATATATGTTGCATACAAGAAATGTACTTTAAATATTAAAATAAAAATTGAAAATTAAAGTGGGATAAGAATAGGAATCAATGAACTAGTAAAATGAGCAAAAAAAGAAAAATTAAGGTAGGTGTGGTGGCACACACCTGTAATCCCAGCACTTTGAGAGGCTGAGACAAGAGAATTGCGAGCTCAAAGCCAGCCTCAGCATGGCGAGGCGCTAAGCAACTCAGTGAGACCCTGTCTCTACATAAAACACAAAATAGGGCTGGGGATGTGTCCCAGTGGTTGAGTACCCCTGAGTTCAATCCCAGATACCAAAAATAAAAAAAAGAAAGAAAAATTAACAAAGTCAAAGTTGAGTCCTTGTAGATTAAGGAAATTGATCAACTTGAGTCAAGTTAATCATGAAATAGGATAAATCACAATAGTCTTTATCAACTAAAAGAGGGGAAGGGCATGAGAACAAATCTTACTAACACTAAAAGAATAACCAAGGAAAATTATAAGCAACTTGACTGCAAAAAAATAAAATCTAAAACTCAGGTGAAATGGGAAAATTGCTTCAAAATACAACTTATGAAAAATACAAACTTATGAAATACAAAATTGCTTCAAAATACAACTTATGAAAACAGACACCTAAAGAAATAGAAAACCTAAATATCCCCAAATCTGTTAAAGAAAAAGATTCAAATGAATAGCCACAATGAAAACCACAGGCACAAATGATCCTGTAATTCTGCCAAATATTGAAAAAGGAATAGATATCAATGTCACATAAACTCAGGAAATAGAGAAGGATGTTCCCAACTCACTACATGAGGCTGACCTAACCCTGGTACCAACACCAGATAAAGACATTAGAAGGGAAAAAATAGCAGACCAATATTGCTCATGTACATAGGCACAAATATCATTGTAAAGTAGCAAATGAGATCCCACTAGATATAAAAAGAAAATTGTGATCAAATGGGGTTGTCCCCCCTAAAGATTGCAAGGTTGGTTCAACATTTTGAAATCAACCCAAGAAATTCACCACATTAACAAGATAAAAGGAAAACAATATGAGATTAATCTGGTCACCTAAATAGTGACAGAAAAAGCTCTTAATGCAGCACATATCACTGACAAAAATCCCTTGACAAACTAGGAACAGAAGACTAGCAATAGAAAATTTACAGAAAAGAAAATCATAATTAACAAAATATTTAATAGTGAAAGAATATTTTCCTCCTAAGGATGAGAAATAGACAAGGATATTTACTTCCTAGCTTATTCAAAATAAACACTGAAGGTCTCCTGAAATAAAGCAAGGGGAAAAAAAGAAAAAGCATAATGATTGGAAAGAAAAGTAGCACCATCTTTATCCACACATCCCTGAGGATCAAGGACATAGCAAATGAATTCTGGACATCAAACTCCAGCTTCTTTTAAATGAGAAAGAAATAGCTTACTTAAAGCCCTGCTATTTTTAAAAAATTTTTATTGCTGCATCATAATTATACACAATAATGGAATTCATTATACCAAATTTATAAATGCATACAGCATAAGTGGATCAGTTTCATTCCCCGGTACCCTCACTTTCCTTCTCCTCTCTTCTTCTGATCTGCTTGCTGTACTCTACTGATCTCTCATTGATGATGATGATGATGATGATTTATTTCAATCAGTTCAATATATACATATATATATATGAATGACTCATTGATTCATTGTGGGGTATTGATGCATGCACATGGCATGACTTGGTAGATTTCATTATTTCATTCCCCAACGCCTCTCCATGCCCTTCCTTCCCTCCTCCCTTGCTTCTGATTTCCTTCCTCTATTCTATTGGCCTCTCTTCTATTTTCATGAGATTCCTTTTGTTTATATTCCTTTTTCTTCTCCTTTCCATGTAGCTTCTGCATATGAGAGAGAGAAAAAAACAACAACAACAGTCGACCCTTGATTGAGTCTGGCTTATTTTACTTAGCATGATGTTCTCCAGTTCCATCCATTTACCAGCAAATGACCATTTCATTCTTCTGTATGGCTGCATAAAACTCTAACGTGTATACGAACCACATTTTCTTCATCCATTTGGTTCTATAACTTGGCTATTGTGAATTGTGCTGCTGTAAGTATTGGTATTCATGTACCATCATAATATGCTGATTGTAATTCTTTAGGATAGACACCATGGAGTGCAATAGCTGGGTCATATGGTGGTTCCCTCCTAGTCTTTTACAACCACTTTCTAAAGACTGCCAATAATGTATAAATGTACCTTTTCCTCCATATCCTTGCCAGAAATTATTGTTATTTGTATTCTTGATGATTGCCTTTCTAACTGGAGTAAGATGAAATCTCAGTGATATTTTGATTTGCATTTCCCTGATTGCTAAGAATGTTGAGCATTTTTTTATATATTTGTTGGCTATTTATATTTCTTCTTTTGAGAGATGTCTGATTAGTTCATTTGCCCATTTATTGATTGAAGCTATTTTGTTTGATCAATTTTTCACAGCTAAATCTAATCCAGACCAATAAATGCAAGAGCTTTACTGTGTATGGACCTTCTCTGAAGTGTGCTAACACAACCTAACCTTCAAGACTCCAGATCTTCAGAGCTCTCAATTCAATTTTAACATTACCAGGGGAGAATTTATTTAGCCAAGCTTGGATCAGGTATGCGGGCAGTGGGAGGTTCTTAGGTCAACTGAGGACATGCACTCAGAAGGGATTGTATGACCCCAGTCTCTCTCTGACTTCCTCCCTGGTGATGTGCTCTCTAATTCCTGCATGTTTCCACCATTGAATGTCATTTCACTATAGACCTTTACCAGAACTTAGCCAATGAGGGCACCGTGTCCTTGAACCTCCAGAACTGTGAGTTAAATAAGGTCCTTTTCTTTATAAAGTTAACCTACCTCAGTTGCTCTGATATAGCAATGGAAAGCAGACTAAGATATTCCTGTACTTCTTACAGGTTCCATCTGAGTCATAATTTCTTTTAAACATTTCTCTGTAGCTCCCAATCTCTGCATAGTTCACCACACAAGTGTTCCCATTGAGCTTTGTCTTTACCTATCATAGCACATATTACACTCTAAGTAATTGATTTTTCCATTACTCATCTCCAGCATTAGAGTCAAAGCAAGTTTTGTGCACTTTTTTATCCCCAGAGCCCAGGTAGTGCTTAGCCAAAAATATGAAGTTAACAAAATATTTGTTTAATAGATAATGTTGACTCTTCAGCATGATCACCTCATCAACTTACTGCCGTTTTATAGGTGAGAAAGTTGAAGCTTGGAAAAGACAAATAACTTATTCTAGTTACCTTTTGGAGACATGAGGAACAGGATTTGCACCAGGGCTCAGGGCTCAGGAGTCCAGAACCTTTGTCCTTTCCACTGTGCCAGAACAAGCACTCCTGGCTCCCTAGACCATCTGTTGAGCATCTTCTATGTGCTGTGTGCAACGCCATGTATCCAATTATCTTTTTTAGACAGCAATAATCTTTTGAGGCAGGTGTACTGGTTTTACATACAAAAAACAAAACACAACTGTGGCTCAAAGAAGTAAAGCTCAACGTTAAGGTCACATAGTTGGTCAATTTGTCAATGGAACAAGGGTCCAGCTCTTGCATTTCCACAGAAAAGGAAATTAGCTGTGATCATGAATCAGATACCCAGCAAGCCCTAACAGTCAGACAAGCACATCTCAACAGCAGGATCCAAGGGGAGAGATCACCAGGTCCCAGCACGTGCAACTTTTATCCTGAAGTATTCTGACAGGCTTTGTGACTCTCAAGACTTTATCTTTCTTCCCTGTCCTCCAGGAGCAACACTGTAGTATTCTGCTCAGCTATTTATAGATCACCCAAAATATGTTTAAGGATAATTCACATGTGCCTGTTGCAAAGTATGCAGGAATGATTATTTTTCCAATGGCTGGGGGAAATTCAGGAGGCAAAGAAAAATACAATAGCTAAGGAAAATCCATTGCATAGGGTGTCTGAAGTCTGTTTATAAATTAATAATTTTCCTCTTCTCTTTTCATCATTAATATATATTAAGTGAATGTGCGTTAAAGACATTTGTCAAAGGATAATGTCTTCTTTAGATAGTGACCTTTAGGTGATATGCTATTTTATAAATGTTTCCTTTCTGTCCTCCCCTTTTCATGGGTAAAAGAAAGGAAGATTCAGCATCACAGTTTGAAAAATCAAAAAGATCCCAGTAGCATTTCCTCAACAGTTAGTTCCTATTATGCCCAATAGTCTTCTCTCAGGTGGTAAAATGGAACTGTCAGTTGTAAAATAATTGGTCCTAAAACTAATGCTACTGAGCATCAGAGGCCTAACTGGGTAGGAATCGAATAGTGACTCGAGCTCATAGATGCTAGAAAAGACCAAGTATCAAAGCGTTACCTAGAATCTAAGTATCATTTATCTGGAAGCTTGCCAAACCAACATAAAATAAATAAGAAACTATGAAACACTACCTTCAGATTGCCTTTCAAAAGAAAAGATATCTCTGGTTCATAACAAGCTCTTGGAATGCCACAGATCACCAGCACCTCAGTGCAGAGGAAAGGACTTCAGGCTTTTGCCATAGTGTGCTTCTGGAACGTTGCCCAAAGGCCCAAGGATTGAAGGCCTGATCACCAGCCTGTGGTGCTCCTGGGAGGTGCTGGAACTTCAGGAGGTGGAGCCTAGTGGAAGAAAGTTAGGTCACTGGGGACCTAGGTCATTGAAGAGGATGTTTGCACCTCAGCACCTTTTTGTCTCTTTGCCTCCTGGCTACCATGAGGCGAGCCCCTCACTCTGCCACATACTCCCACCATGATGTCCTGCCTCACCACAGGCCCCAAAGCCATGTGTCTTCAATCATGATTTGAAACCTCTGAAACTATGAACCAAAAATAAACCTTTCTTCCTTTAAGATGATTCTCTCAGGTATTTTGTTACAGTGACAGAAATATGATTGGCACAACTTGGGCCAAGGAGAACTGGGTTCTAGAAACGTCTCAGATGCCAATTTGCACTGTCATACCCCACTCTGGACTCCTGTTTCCTCACTTGCAAATGGCTTCTTGCAGCCCTTGGAAATACTAAAATTCTAAATGCTAAGGGAAGATGCTAAGCAGCAGAGGAGGTCTCCAAGGAAGTAGCATTCAAGATGAATGGAAATTCACTTGTCCAAGGAAGGAAGTTCAGGCATGGAGGAGTGTTCCTACAAAATGTCTGAGGTGCAAAGGCTTACCTTAAGAAGCTGATCTAAAAGGGAAGCACCAGGAATTGCAGGAAGTGATAAAAAAAGAAGCATCTAAAGAGGGCTCAACTTGAGCAACAGAGTCAGGAGGAGAACACAGAGGACAGTCAGAAAATCCTTAGTCCTTCCTCTAAACACTCTCCACGGAGGCTAGATACACTTTCCTAATACCTGATGAAAATTATATCACTTCCTTGTGCAGAATCTTTTAATGACCACCTAGTGCCCTCAGGATTAAATAAAAAACACAACCACAATAACAAAAAACCCTACAAATCCACAGTGTCTGTATACTATTTGGCAGCAAAATTTGATCTAAACAGACACGAGACTGTTCATTTTCTTTCTTTGATAGGGATCACAAGTCAATGTCAAATATATTAACAGGATTATTACAGGGTGCTGCCCCAGGCTCTGCTGGGGATGTTATATGATATGTTATATGATATGATATCAAAATATTACACTTCCAAAATCTGGAAAAATTCTGACTACAAAATCGCATCTGGCCCAAAGGTTTTTGGCTTCGAGGTTATGGGTTTGTACTTTGTCATCATGACAACCACCACACTTGGTGGCCAGCACTTGGAGTTCTCACTCCCACTCATCCACACCATGCTCACTTCTAAACATACTGAGGCCTTGACATCACTTTGTTCTATGTTTTAAACCCCACTGTGGCTTTGCACAAACTTTCCCTACCTTAAAGAATATCTCCACACTACCTCCAGCCATGGAGGGAAAAAAAAAAAAAAAGCATGCACCTTCTGAAGCCCATTTCAAAGGCTCCTTCCTCTAGGAAGCCATCCCCAGCCTGCCCTGTCCCCTGCCTTCTTCTGTGTCCTGAACAAAGCTCGCTACTTGCTCTTCTCTTCCCTTAGCCACATAAAGTACACAGTTTAGTATGTGCCACGTTTATCATAATCCTCTGGTCTGTGGGCTCCTGACAGGCAAAGCCTGCTCCATAGACTTCAGGCAGAGGCCCTATTACTAGGGAATGCCTGGTGATTCACGCTAGGTACTCAGTAAAGAGCAATCCACCGATGCTTCACTCTAAGATCAGGTTAACTGGCATGTGCATCAAGATCATTATTGACCCTGGGCAAATGAGACTGAGAAGCAAAGACAAAGCGCGCCAACATTTCTGTCCAGAGTATAGTAACCATCATTCTGCCCTGCGTGTTCCTGTCCCGCTCCATCTCTCCTTCCCTCACACCTACAGGAATCACTCCATGACATAGAGCATACTGCCACAGTGTCCCCCAAACTATAGTTAAAACATTCTCCTCCTTCCTAGGCCTTCTCAAATAAGGACATCAGCCAACCCATCCTACCAATGGTAGCTGAGTATGCAAATGAAACAGTCCATCCAAAGGCATAGATAGAAGAAACTCAGCTACATTGGGGGCCACAATTCTAAGAGTCCAATACAGATGGGGTGAACCATAGTGAGCATATCAACAATAATATTGGCATAGAGCTTTGAAGCCTACGAAGCCCTTATATTTATATTTTCTCATTTAATTAAATTCTCACAATAGCCTTTCCTAGTAAATATTGTTATGATGCCCCACTAATAAATGCAGAAACCAAGCCTCAGAGTGAATAAACTTTAGCAGTGTGTTGGACAGCTTTTCATCACTATGACCAAAAGAGTTTATTTTGGCTCCCGGTTTCAGAGGTTCAGTCCCTGGTCAGCCAACTCCATAGCTCTGGGTCCACAGTGAAGCAGAACATCATGGTGGAAAGGCCTGGTGGAAGGAAACAGCTCAGTTCATGACAGCCAGGAAGTAGATAAAACTTGAGTGCAAGGAGCCAAGGATAGTATAATCCCAATGGCTTGCATCCCGTGACCTACTTCCTCCAGCTGCACCCTACATGCCTAGAGCTACCACCCACTAATCCATTGAAATTATTAATCTATGAAATGAATTAATCCACTGTTGATATTATAGCTCTCATAATCTAAGTTTTTGAGCTCCGAACATTTCTGCATTGTCTCACACACGAGCTTTCCAAACACACCTCTTATTCAAGCTATTACAAGCAGTAAAGGCTCAAAGTTAATTTTGAGAAAAGGAGCTGAGGATAAAAGTAGATTTATAAGAATACTCAGATTCGAAGGAAGGGCATTGGCAAAAGAGAGGACATGAATTTGTCTGAACAGGCTGACATACTAAGGGCAGGAGAGGCAGGAAAGGAGGTTAGGGTTCTATGGGTAGAAAGATCCATGGCTGTGAGTAGAAGAAGGAGAAAAGAATATGACTGCATAAGAACTTGTATTTGCCAAACAACAACAACAACAACAAACAAAACAAAACAGCAGTCTGAGGGCTCAATGCCACCACTCAGCCAAGCTGGTGGGACTTAGAATCTATTTTCCATTGATAGCAATACATGATTATTGTGGAGAATTTAGAAAACTAGAAAAAAATTGAACAAAAACGATTTTACTTAAGAACATTTTTTAAACCATTCCAAAAGTTCCTTTGTGTAAAGTCACTCTTTTGATCATTTCCTATGCATTTTGATTATATGGGCTTTTTAAGAACATGAATGTTTTCATATTTGTTACATTCCTCCTAATCAGTGGATGAGATTGATCGTTTTACTGTACCTTCATCAATATTAGACATTATTATTTTATTTTAAATATCAAATAAATTGATGTAGAAATTTAGAAGAGGGGAAAGTCATACCTCATCTTTGCTTTAATTTGCATTTATTTAATTACTTACAAATGTTAATATTTTTCCCACAGCTATTTACCAGTATATTTCATATTTGTCTTCTGCCTATTTATATGCTTGCTCCATTGATGTAAACAAATGAGGTCCTGGATTTGTATTATTGGATTTCCATGAGTTTTATATTTATTAAAAAGAGTTGCCCTCATTTAAATTTCCTGTAACATTATCTCTAGACTTGCTGATTGCTTTTTAATATTGGTGAATTTTTTGGATACATAAAAGTTTAAAATTTTTATGTAGTCAGATATGTCAATCACATCCTTAGTGATTTATTCCATCAACTCTAAGTTTAGAAAATCCTCCCCCCACAAGGGGTTTGATAAATATTCACATCTATCTCCTTCTAGAATTTCTCAGAGTTTAGGTTTTTACATTTTTAACTCTTTCATCCACCTGGAATTTATTTGGCTATTCTTAATAAGGGAAGAAAGTTTTGAAATTTTTTTAAAATGATAAAACACTATATTCAGCTGATACTAACATAAACCTTGATGACCAACTGGTGCCCACATCAAAGGCTACAAATTTCTTAATAGTATTTAATATTTTCCCTCTAATAGCACAGGGTATGAAATGCACACACTTGCCAGTTGCTGTTCCAAGTGAGTTTATCAGCATGCAGCACTCTCAACATATGGTCTCTTTCTCATTATTAAGAAAAGTAAGTAATAAATAAGAACTGGGGCTCCCACCGATCATTAGCAAATCCTCCAAAGAAAATCAAGCACATATTGGAGTCCTCCCTAGTGGACTTATGCAATTTCCCTGACTGAATCATTTAACCAAAGAAAACTTTTCTTCCTTCCCATTAAGGTCTCTCCTTAAAAGTATGCAGTGACTCATTCAAAAAAGCACAGGAAGACGAAACCAGAAGAAACGTGGCTGGTTTCTCTACACACTGGGGAAACATTTCTGCCTTTCTCTGCCTTCCAGCCCCAAGGTGGTCACGTCTGGTGCTGCACTGAAAAAGATTTGTGGCTTATTGTCCTGATGGATGGCAGAGTAATGGAATAGCTCTGTGCTGTGTCCTGGAAAGCCAGGCGGAGAAGGCATTGTGCCATTGATGGCTCACATTATAATGGAGAAATATTAGGGGGATATTTCAATAGCCACCCAGAGGAGACACAGTAGCTATAAGAATGCCACAGACTGCTTCCAAGGAGAGTAAAAGGGATATAAAAACAGGGGTGGGGGAGGTTGGAAGGGGTGGAAATGCTTCAGGGAAGAAAAAAGGTCCACTCAGAAAGTATGTTAATGCAATGTTGTTTGCTAGACTGGTTCTCCAGAGGAAGGTAGTGAAGATCCCAGTATGTGAACCCACAGTTACAGTATTATTAATTTATATAGCACTGTAGACCACACATGGGACTTCCTGGTAATTAAGTTACAGATAAAGCCAGGTTAGCTTTCTTCTGAATATAAACAGCCATGTTCTCTTTAAAACACACTCAAGGAAAAACTGGTGGATTTTTTTTAACCTAAAGACAGTGTCTGGTAAACTTATATTCAATTTAAGACCTGTCAATAACATGATGTAAAAAAAAAAAAAAAAAAAAAAAAAAAAAAAAAAAAAAAAAAAAAAACTATCTAGCAATAGATCCAGAAGAGAAGTGGAATAATGAAGGTTAATAATGGAGATTTAGCAAGTAAACTTCATTTGCCTTAGAGAAAAGAGTAGAGAAATGAGAGGGGAAATTAGAGTCAAAAGATTTGTTGAGTCCTTCCTTTGAGGTCTGCATTAGAAATGTGTAAAAGTTCAAACAGGTACTAGAGAGGGGGATAGGATCTATGACTACAGTTAGTAGCCAGAAAGGTCAGAATTAAACCAAGACATCCTTCTGTAATAAACTTGAGCCAGATACTTTACTCTCAGGAATTTATTCTAAGCAAATAATCATGGATATATGCAAAGATTTTGCTACAAAGATGTTCATTGTAGCATTGTATATAATTGGAAAATTTGCAATTAATCTGCCTTTTTCATCTAATGTTATATAGCAATAAATCTCCATGTTTACAGATATATTTGTGAACCCTCATCTTGAATGACTACAGTCTTCCATTGGTGAATACATAATAAGTAGTTGAATCACTACATATACACCCATACATGAATTTCAGATATTATTTGAGCCCTTTATTATGTTCACTAAATTGAAAAGAGCACACTAAGAAACCCCATAAATACTGTGTAATTCACTTTTATTTCCTGCTCTTAGAATCTCTAGGAGCATCTTCTCCAGCAGCTTCAACAAAATTACTATGAATTTATTATTTACTTTATTGCCAATAAAATGGTTACTCATAAATTTTTTAATTGCATATAGTCAGCCATTTAAATGACTTAATTTGTTGCCAAACTCTCTAATTCATGAGAGTTGGTCCATGACTGACCAACATATCAGATAAGCTTAAGTTACTATTTTCAAAGTTGTAAAAGATATGCACAGAAGTAAAATCACATAGAGTATACTAGAATTGCATGGGAAATATTAAGACAGTGGGCAACTTATCTATTGCTGCATAACAAATTACCTAATAACTTAATCACTTAAAGCAACAAACTGTTGTATTTTGTAGTTTCTGAGAGTCAGAAATGCAATGATGGCTCAGCTGGGTCTTCTGGCTCTGATTTCTTATGAAGGCACAATCAAAATGTGGGCCAGATCCTCAGTCATCTTAAAATTCATCTGGGAGTTGATCCACTTTAAGTTCATTCACATGGTTGTTGACAGGAGTCAGTTCCTTGTGGGTTGTTGAACTAAGACCTCCCTTAGTCCTTGCTTGACATCTAGAGGGTAGCTCACAACATGGCAGGCTGGCTTCACCAGACAAAGAAAGTAAGAAGGCAAGAGAGGGAGTACAAGTAAGACAGAAGTCACAATCTCTTATAGCTAAGGTTGCCAAGTTAAGCAAATAAAAAAAAAATAGAACACCCAAAGTAGGTTAAGAAGAAAATAAATTGCCACAAAAAAGTACACTTAAAAAAGTATGAAGACCTAAAATCAACAGCTAACTTTATGTTTTAAGGAAATAGAAAAATAAGAATAAACACAAAACTAGTAGAAGAAAATAAATAATAAATATTGAAAAAGAAACAAATAGACTAGGAAACATAAAAAATAATAGAGGAAACCAACAAAATGAAGAGTTGGTTCTTCAAAAAAGATTTACAAAATCAACAAACCTTTACCTGTATTAACCAAGAAAAAAAGAGGTGGTTCTAATTAAATGAAAAAAAAACATTTCAACCAATTTTATACTAATAAAGTAGTTAGAATACTACTAACAATTGTGTGCCAAAAAAATTTAAAACCTGGATGAAACTGACAAGCCCTAAAAGTACACAATCATGACTGAATCATGAAGAAATGAAAAGCCAGAACAGATAAATAATTAGTTTTAAAAAACACTCAGCAATTTCAATTAATGTAGATAAAACATTTGACCAGATTCAATACTTTTAAGGTAAAACATTTGACAAACTAGAAATAGAAGGAAGCTATCTTGATATAATGCTTTATATGAAAAGTCTCTAGCTAACATCATAGTCAATAGCAAAAACTTTTCATCAAAGGATAATGAATAAAACAAGTGCTAACCAGAGCAATTAGGCAAGAAAAAGAAAAAAAGAAATAAAAAGCATTAAAAATTGAAAATGAAAAGGTAAAATTATCTGTTTGAAGGTGACATATATATATATAGAAAGCACTAAAGATTTCACTTACAAAAAACTATTAGAGTAAGCAAAGTCAACAAAGACACAATTACTATGCTTCTTATGCTAACAATGAACAATCCAAAAAAGAAGTTAAGAAAAGAATTTCATTTGCAATAGCAATAAAGGATAAAATTATTAGGAATAAAATTTACCAAGAAGGTGAAAAACTTGTATACTTAAACACTGTATACAAAACACTGATAAAAAAAATTAGTCAAAAACAAATGGAAAGATCTGTGTTTATGGAACAGAAGATAAAAACAGTAAAGTACCAGCAAAAAGACATGTAAATCAGTGGAAGAAACTCAAGATCCCAGCAATGACCTCTCCTATTCATGGTCAAATGATTTTGCAAAAGGGTGCCAAGATCATTCAGAATCTTCTCCTTAATAAATAGTGCTAGAATTTGGGCTCTTACCTTATACTGCATGAAAACATTACTGCAAAATCGATCAAAGACTTATACTTAAGACCTAAAACTATAAGACTCACAAAAGAAAACAAAGGGGAAATCTACATGATTTTGGACTGGGCAAAGATTTCTTGGATATAATACCAAAAGCATAGGCAATGAAAGTAAAAATAAGCAAATTGGACTACCTCAAAATTTTAAAAGTCTGTGCATCAAAAGATGCAATTAACAAAAAGAAAAGAAAATCTATGATATCTAATAAGAAGTGAATAATCCAGAAGATAACATAAAACTCCTAAAGCTCAACAACCAGAGCAAAAACAAAACAAAAACAGCAAACAAACAAAAAATCATAAATAACCCAATTCAAAAATGGGCAAAAAAGAGCTGGGAATGCAGCTCAGTTGTAGAGTGACTACCCCGCATGCACAAGGCCCAGATTAGATCCTCAGTACCACTAAGTAAATAAATAAGCAAAGGACTTTAACAGAAATTTCTCTAAAAAGGAAATACAAATGATCAACAAACATATAAAAAAGATGCTCAACACCTCTAATTATTAGGGAAATGCAAATTAAATCTACATGAGACCTCACATACATTAGTATGGCTACTAGCAAAAACAAACAAAACCAATAAACAGGTAATGGCCAGTGTTTTTTAAGGATGTGGAGAATTAGGAACACTTGTGCACTTTGGGTGGGAATGTAAAATGATGTGATCACTACAGAAAACAGTATAAAATTTCCTTAAAATTAAAAATAGAATTATCAGATGAACCAGAAATTTCACTCCTGGTTGAATGTATAAAAAATTGAAAGTTAATCTAAAGAGTCATTTGTACACCCAGGTTTACAGCAGCACCAGTCATAATAACCAAGAGGTAGAAACACACAACTGTCTTATTACACATGAATGGATGAACAAAATGGGTGTGTTCAATAGTCAAACTACAGAACCAACTAAGCAGGTGCCCATCAATGGAAGAATGGATAAAGAAAATGTGGTATACATACCCAATGGAATTTTAATCAGTCAAGAAAAGAATGAAATTATGTCATTTGCAGGAAAACATGGAATGTGAAGTCATCACGTTAAGCGAAATAAACCAAACTAAGTTGTATATTTAATAATAAAACTAAGTTGCATATTTTCTGTCATATGTGGAAGCAAGAAAGGAAAAAGGAAAAGAAAGATGTGGGGGGCAGATTTCATGGAAATCAAAGGAAGATCAGTAGAGTAGATGGGGAAAGGGACCAGGAGGAAGAAGGAGGGAAGAGGAGGGGAAATGCTGAGGAATTATACTGACCAATTATATTGTTTTATCATGTACATGTATCAATATGTAGCCATGAATCCCACCACTATGTACAATTATAATGCACCAATAAAAATATGAAAAGAAGAAAAATGTGGTATGCATAAATACACACACACACACACACACACACACAAGTACTGTTTGATTTCACTTTTTTGAAGTATCTGGAGTAGTCAAGTTAATAGAGTTAGAAAGTAGAATTGGAATTGCCAGAGGCTAGAGGGAAGGGTAAATAGTGAATTGTTATTGAATGGGTATAGAATTTCAGTTTATCAAATTGAAAATTTTGAAGATTGTTAACATAATATCATGAATATACTTAATATTACTGAAGTTCACATTAGAAATATCTAAGATGGTAAAATTTATGGTTTTTTACCACAATGAAGAATAAAAATTTTAAAAACATGAGCAACTCAGTTAATTTGAATTTTAGGTAATCAGTGAATAATTTTTAGTGTATGAATGTACCATGCAATATTTTACCAACAAAATGCAATGTGTGTCCCATGCAATATTTGAACATATTTATACTAAAAAATTATTTGCTATTTGTCTGAGATTAAAATTTAAGTGGATCTCCTCTATTTGGGGTGGAAATCCTACTCAAAGTCTAATCTCAGAAGTAAAACTTCATCACTTTTGTTGAAACCCACTCATTAGAAGCAAGTCTCTAAGTCCAGCCTTAACCTAAGAGGAAATTACACAAGAACATGAAAACCAGGACACAGGAGCCACTGGGAACCACCACAAAAGCTGCTACCAAAGATAGAAAGAAATGAGTGAGTGAATATTTTTAATGCTGATATTTCTGTTCCCAACAATCTGTTAGCAAGCCTCTTGAGGGTCAGCCACAGGTAAGACGAACATCTAATATGTAATCTACACCAGAACTCTTTTGCAATAATGAAATGGGTGTTGCCATAAATAACTGCATTGGGGCTACAAGTTTAAATAGACTTCTTCCTGGCAAACCAAGATAAATGGTCATCCCTTTTGAAGATCATATCTCTGGCTATCTTCCTTAACCATTAGCAAAATGCCAACATATTAACAGATATTTTTGATAGATATCTGTTTATGAAGTGGCAAAATAATTGCAAAACATGCAAATGTACTAAAACCACTAGATGTGTAACCCTGGAACATGTTTCCCTATAGTCTAATTAGGAGAAATAAAAAACTCTTCTACCCTGTCTAATCTTACTTTTCAGTTAAAAGCAAATCTGAAACAACAAAGAGATTTCACTCTAGAAATAAATTCCAAGAGAAGAGTGAGTTGAATTACATAACCAGTGGCTACAGAATTCAATCTCATCAATCCTAGTTTGGGAAGTGTTACAGGGAAGAGTTAGCTGGGTCCCTGACTTTTGGGCTCTAATCCTACTCTCAGGCTTGGTAAGCATACAACTATGGGAGATAACACTACCCCCCTGGACCTCAGCACACTCATTTATAAATGATACTTGATCGAATGTGGCAAAATGCATAAAGCACTTAACACATTTATTTAACACATCAGCAAATATTTGAGCATTTGCTATGCTGCAATATATAATTCCTAGAAAGTTAGAGCACAAAAATACTCTTGATAGAAATATATATCACTGCACAATCTGGGGATACCAAAGAATCTTCAACAAACTAAATTAGCATTCCTAAACTTACAGTAATTTATCATTTTAAGTCAATCATAGCAGCAATTGAAAACCATAACCAATTTAAGACAATACTGATACTCCATGGATGAAAAAATTTGCTCCTTCCAAATTACAAAAATTTCAATTACTTACATAAGTTCTTTATATGGAAGAACTTTTAAATTTTGTACCCAGACGGTGAGGTAGAATAATGAGTTCAAGTTTTCAGTAAGCTAAAAACATTGCCATTTATAGTTTATGAAAAACAAATTTTTGTAACCCTTCATAACTCATAGTTACTAATTAGTCCTCCATTATACATAAAAATGAAATTTTGTGTAATTTTGCCTCTAGTGCCTATAAAAATGGAAGAAAATATGGTTTTTAGGGATCAGTTTGCAGCCAATTAGGAGGATCATTCCACCCTACCATAAAGACATGAATATAAATAATTCTCAGGCTTTAGTGAGAATGACAAACGGGCAGCTTGTGACATTAGAATTGTTGTACTAATTTTTTCTTGGTGTTGTAACAAATTACCAAAAACTTAGAGGCTTGAAAAAACACAAATGTATTATCTTAGAGTCCTGGAGGTCAGAACTCTAACATGGTGTGCACCAGATTAAAAATCAAGGCTACATTCATTTCTTGAGGCGTAGGGGGATTTTGCTTTTCTACCCTTTTCAGCTTCTAGAGGCCGCACACACTACTTGGCTTGTGGCCCCTCCCTCTATTTGAAAGTCAGCAATGCTAGCAGGATCTTTCCCACAACTGTAGCACTCCACCTCTTCTGCCTCCCTCTTCCATATTTAAGGACCTGATTACATTGGGCCCAAGAGGATAATCCAGGATCCTTATTTTGCAGCCATCTGATTGACAACACTAATTCCATCACGACTTTGTCATGAAGCACAGGATATTCACAAATCCCATGGACTAAGAACTGGACATCTCTGAAAGGACATTATTCTGCCTTCCACAACCGGGTTTTCTAAAGTAAAACATAAACCCAGTTGTGGCAGGCAGAATAGTGAGATTCAGTGAGGTTATACGTGAAGAATAGATTCCATGGGGAAACATGCTAAGCAAATGCTCATTCTTAAAACTGTACAAGAAAGTTTTACAATAAAGAAGCCTGACCAACTAATTTGAAGGTATAACCCATTTTTCTCTTAAAGCAGCAATTAGGGTCCCATAGACTGTTGTGTTCTTGGACTTGCACCGCACTTCTGAATTCTGGTCTCTGCTTGCACAAGCTCGCTGTATGACCCCAAGCCAGTCCTTCAACCCCTCCTGCTAAATGAAGGGAAAGTGCAGCTTATTATACTCTTACCATAGCCATTACTCTACATCCTAAAGTGTTCAAAAAGTTTCCTTCCAAACCTAAGATTCTGTGAATCGCTTCAGCAAACTTTTGTTGAACGTGACTCTGGAGACAGGAAGTGAGCTGGAGTCTGGGGATAAAATGATCTTCTCAAGGATCTAATATTCCAGTGAGGGACATAGGCATAGAAAGAAAATCTACAACATGCCTAGCAGGTGAGCTAATAAAAGTAGATGCAAAGGACACAGCCAGCATGGAAAACAGGTGGTTTGATGGCAGGGGCGGGGGTTGTAAAGTGCATTCAGAGGATGGCACCAAATTCACTGTCCAATTCCTATCAAAGATGGAAGGACCTAATGAAGACCGTCCCTACGATAATTCATAAACCATATTGCAAAATGTGCTTTCTGTGGACTCCATTGGATCATTCAAGCCAAAAGACTAGATTTAGATCCATAAGAAATTATCCTTCCCCATAAGTAATATCCATTGGAAACTTTCTGCCTGACATATCCACAGGACACTGCTCCCTTTCATCACCCAGGCCCTGTGTGAGGCAGGTTGAAGCCCTCACCATCTTCCAGGGGCAGCCTAGCCTTTCTTTGGCACTAAGGAAATAACAGATGTGATTTATTCAGGCTAAAAATTTTATACTAAATTATAGACCTTGCTTTGCATTTCTTAAGGGCTTTTTCAAGTTTATTTCAACAAAGGTGTATTATATTTTTTTCTCCGAGCCCTTTGTCAACAGCAGGACAAAGAGACTGTTGAGTGTTTCTAAATTATTGTTGCCTGGTACAGAACTAGAAGAGAAAGCCTGGCAAGTTAAATATCTGTGCATTTAGCACTTCAATATGGACATTTTTTTTACCAGTTTCATTTGGAGTTATAGGATCTAAATGGAAGGCCACCCAGGCTTAGTTGTCATTGCCATTGTTTTTAAAGACAATGGGAAGAAATCAAAAGGGCAATAAGAAAATGTTTTCTTGTATAGAAAACTTGGCAGAATAAAGAAACCTTTGAGCATAACAATGGTAATACTTAACCCACAGAGTTAGACCCCAAAAGAAGACCTCATGTGTCTCCATGGAGATGGGATGAAAGCAAACCACAGGGGAGCTCAGGAAAAATTGCCGCTTTGTGCCAAGTATTGTGTTAAATGCTTCTTTTATTTATTTTATTTTCCAAGGCAATTCTTTGCAGTAAGTCAGAGTACTATAAATTGATCCCTAGCAAGGACATTACACAAGTCTATAATAAATGCAAATAGATTCAAACCGCTTACATTAACACTTATAATGGAGCCCTGTAGATCCCTGCTTTGCCCTCTCTACAAGCTTTCTAGGACACTGAAAGTATTTCATTTGAGCTCACAGCCATCCTCCTCAAATTCTGGGCTGTCCATGGGGAAGGGCTTATGAAAGCCCAGATGATGGTAGCTCACTTCAGACCCCATTACTCCTGCTGGAAGGAAACTGGTGTTACTGACAAGCCCCTCACCTCTGGAGCTGTGGAAGTTATCAGCTCTTAAAATGCTAAACTAGACCTTGTAGTCTTCCATCCTTACTACACCACATCTGCAAAAATCTTTGCCCTCCTTTTCATTGGGCCAAATGTCATTGTACAAAACAGGACAGGCCAAGGAATTCACCAGATACACAAGGACACAAATCAGATTCCAACTTTTGCTCAAGGGAGACTCCAGCTACAAACAAATGAAGTAACTGAGCTTCAGAAAGGTTAGTAAGTTGATCCAGTTGTTAAAAGTTGGAGTTGGAATTGGAACCCCAAGTCTGCCTAATTCCGAATTGTACTATCTCCAGACCTCACTAAACCCAGCATATGTGGCATCCCTACAATAGCCTTCAGTTTTATCAAAGTGCCAGACTTCTTATTTTAGCTCTGATGGTCAGGGTGCATCTGTTTCATTTCAGGGTTTAATTTAGGCTCTCCATTTAAGATTTGAAGGTTTGAAGTCCAAATACTCCAGGATCAGTTCTTACTGATGTCTGGCCTCCATGCCACCAATTAAGTGGAGCCATCTGGAGAATCTGTATGCTACACAGCCACCACCTTAGGGGGCTTTCTACCTTCGGGGCTAGTTGTTACGTGGATTCCCTAAAATGTTAGAATTCACATCATCAAAGACTAGAGGCCCAAACCCTGGTTGCCTGTAAATTTTGACATCTTCTGGAGCTTGTCTGTAGAATGTAGCAGGGTATGTATTACTCATAAGGAGAAGATATGAAGTTATTTCCCAGTTAACAGCACAGGCTGCAGCAGTCTGCTGATTTGGGCCATACCTTCTGAGAATGTTGCTAACACACCCATAGTGATACATCAGAAGTTGAGGATTCAATTTGGGAAAGGAAATTGTTCTGGCGGAAAATTATTTATCATAAATGTAAGCCTTGTTGGAAAAATACAGACCTTCAAATTATTCTTGAAGCATCTCGTTGCCTGTTTCTTACTGAGATTTTTCAAGAGGAAAAAGATTTCTCAAGTTTCATGAGTTAGTTTGCCTTTGTCCCCCACCCTGCCCTCTGAAACTACACTTGTTAAAAAGGGAATCCTTAATCCATCAATGCTGAGAAATGTTCTTCTCCGATCCAAATCAAGCCTGATGTAAGAACAAACTAGATAAGAGACTAACTCTAAGACACCGAGGAGTCAGACTTTAGGAACTTAGATTATGCCTTGGTTGACATGTCAGAAAGCTCTTCCATATTGAAAAATGTCATCCAATAAGCAGATAAGGAAATTTTAAAAGTGTGAACATCATCATTTTGCAGCTACTAATGAAATTATTGATTAAGGTAGGAATTATCAATTCTAAAAGCCTTAGATGAAAGGTTGATAGAAAACTGGGTATTTCCATGATGACAAAGTAGACCCCACAGTCAAGTTCTGGTCACAGGGGAAAAGGTAACATTTTAGGGCTGGGGTCAAGGTGCCACATCTTACCTACCTCCTGAAACGATTAAATATGAAGGACACAGCATTTGCCATGAAGCACCTTGCCTAATGTTTGGCCTGGGCCTAATTAAGCATTTATGTCTAATTTTCAGTTCATGTAGGAATTAGAGAGGAACAAGAAAACTAACACCATGGGGAAGCACTCAGACAATTCTGAACGAGGAAGCTTCAATAGGACATGTAACCCAAGCTTCTCCACATTTCTTCAACAAGTCAACGTCATGGAAAAAATAAGAGATATAAAAGTCAAATGTGATGTTGATTGGATTCTAGTTTAAACAAGTGAGCTGTAACATTGGCAGGGGGGCAATATGGGGAATTTGTACTTGTAAAATGAACTTGTTATTTGATATTTGGAAGAAAAGATCATTAATTATGTAAGGTGTGAAATTTGTATGACTTTTATGTAGGAAAATGGCCTTTACTTTTTAGAGATATATACTAAAGCATTTATGGATGAAATGTCGTATCTATGATTTGCTTTTAGTTTCAACACAAAAAAAATTGCATACAATCAATATGGCAGATAGCAAATGTTATATTTGTGTGATGGGTACTTGAGGGGTAACCACACCAAGTAATATTCTCTGTATTCTTTCACATTTGTTATCATTATTCTTGAAAGCATGAGCAGTCGGCAGGCTTTGGTCTGTGGAGGGCAGGGAGTGTGGAGGTTCTAAGAAGATCCTGTCCCTGCCCCGTAACTGCTTTGAAAGTCCAATAATGCCATCAGGGAATCCTGAAATAGCACTGTGGTGAGGGCCTTCAATGCCAAGTCTATCTTTCCCTTTTTTACAGAGGAGAAATGGTACTCCAGAGAAACAGTGTGACTTTCCCCAAGTCACACAGCTAACAGGTTGGTGATGTAGGAACAGAAATCAGCTCCATCCCTCTGCACCCAGCCACTCTGCAGCCCTAAAACTTCCAAGCTTTTGACCAAAGGGAAAGTGGAGTTAGATCTGTGGAAGCTTCCACTGCTCTCAGGAATCCAAGCCCAGTGGCCTGAAGTGTGTTCCCCTCAGTGTTATTTACAATGGCTGGTTCAAGGCCAGGCTGGGGTGCAAGCACCTCCAAGATAGTGTGTAGCAGCACCCCAGAGAACACACGATAGAGCACCCTTGAATGGGGAAGAGAAATCCCCAGTCCCACTTGAATTTCTTCTTCCTAATGAGAGGGTGAAAAGAGATAGGATTTGGGGATCAATCAGGGCATTGGGTCCCCATTCTGCCTTTGATAAACTGAAGCCACTTATCTGATACCCAGCTTCTTTATCCATAAAATGAAAACAGTCATATAAGAGGGAATTCCAAGAGATGGCACACAGACCTAGAAGACATTTAAAAACTTCCATTTCTGTCCTTCTGCCTTTCCCCAGATGATAATGATCACCTCACAATGTAAAAAAACGCAGACCACTGCATTATCTAACAGGGGACTTTTTAATAATGTCTGCTCTCCTGCCCTAAGAATTTGTGCAGATTTTTTTACATTTTCTTTGCCTAGAGAAACATTTGGTTATCAAAATATGTACCTCATATTAGCTCAGGAAACCAAAAAGGAGAAGAAAAAAAAAGATCTTCATTCTGTTGCTGCAATAAAGGTTTCCTTCTCTGGCGATAATCAGCTCTGCATAATTAAAATCGCTCAGACTGCTGAACTAATTTTCAGACTGGAGGTTTCGTCCTGTAGCAACACTTACAAGCAGAGTTTCTACTGTGAATGAATTTAATCGTGAGTCTAATTACAATTTTAATGAATATCTCCAAGCCCTGCATGTAAACTTGCACTCCAAGGCTTTGCTCTCTGCTAGGGTGTTTTAAGATCTTTTCATTTTTAATATAAAGGAATGTGTTTGGCAAAACGATTGTGTAGAGAAGAAATATTCTTTCCAGTTCAGTTTGGCTTGGTTTTGATGATCAAATGAGAAAATGTAAAATGCTCATATTTTAAAGAGGCTTTTCAGTTCGGATATTTCACCTTTAGTTTTTCAGTGTCTTCTTCCCAACAGAAGCAGAACGCCTTGCAACATCTGTGATTCCATCAGCAATTCAGCAAATATTTCTTATTCCATGAATATCACAAAATCCATCCTGGAAATTCAACAATATTATATAAAAGAGGAAATGTGAAATATCCCTTTCTAAAAAATATTTTTTTAAAGAAAAACCAATGCAAAATTAAAAACAGCCGAATTAAGCCACTCAAGTAATCAAAGATATCTTTCTTAGAAAAACAAACAAACAAAACCTTATTTGATTAAGGCCAGCATTTTTTGTAATAAAGGAAAACTGGAAACTACCTAATATCCAATTATAGACAGTGGGAGAAATAAAATTGTCATGTGTTTGAACACTAGGGACACATGTTTTTATCTCTTTTAACTTCTATTTTGTTGTACAAATAATATATGTTCATTTAAGATAAATCAGCAAATATAAGTAAATAAAATATTTTTAAAAATGGATCATTTGTGAGCTCACAACCTAAAATTGAATATTGTGAAAACTGATGCATCCTCTTCCATATCTGTGTTTGTGTGTGTGTGTATATATGCATATACATAATGCACACATACACATATACATGCAAAATACACACACATAATACACACTATATATATGTATATGCATACAAACGTATTCTATACAAAAATGGTTTCATATTGCACCTCTTGCTCTGTAACCTGCTTTTATCACTTAGTAGCATATTGTGAACAATTTTCCTTGTCAAAAATTATGTTCACACACAACAGACTGCAAGCACTGAAAGACCAGCCTCCTGGGCTTGTCACGGAGCTCTCCAGGTCAGCTGACTCATCGCCATTTCTCACTCCTCACGGCCAGATGGTGAGGAGCCCTATCCATTCTGCTTGTAGCTGCTTCTTCCCAGAAGCCCCTTCCCCTTCCTCCTCCCTGGAGGCTGCGTATTATGCCGCTCTTTTGTGTTGCATAGAATTAGGGACTGACAGCTGGTAGAAGCTTGTCTGGTTGGTTCAGGACCCTTGAACTTCTGAGACAAGTAAGCTCATGACCCTGGAAGGAGAAACAAAACAAAGACTGTGAGGAAGAAGGACACTGATGTTCAGAAGCCAGGGCTAGGTGTTGTCACATACATTGCACACACACTATCATTTCAATATCATGGTGATTCTCTGAGGTTGGTGTGAGCAGCTCTGTTTATATGGACATGAAAACCAAGGATAAAGGCCACTGGGTCAGGGATGATCCCAAATCACTTTTAAACACACTGCAATGGAAATGCTGAGGCAACCTGCCTGAGAGAGCATGAGGCTGGCCACACTGACCGCCAGAACCTCTGTCCTCAGCCTCTGGATTCTGGGTACATCCTTGACACTGTCAAAGCATGGATTCCTTGGCAATTCCCCTTTTTGACATTTCTAGCTCCAAACTGACCATCAATCTGTCAATAGACTCTTGCTCATGTGCTTGCACCAAAGCTATTAGAGAATGGAAAGGAGACCGGAGGAGGGGGCAGGTGGGTGTTCCAAAAAGCCACGACTTTTACCTTTAAGCCCCATCCATCTTTTTTGCACTTTGGGCATACCAAAAGCCTGCTCATTAATATCCTGTTATAGCTCCATTATGTGTTGTTGAGAGAAATGCCCTTTTCCAAATCTTCCCATTCCTTCTTCTTGTTGACCTTGACCCCAATGTCCCACACCACTTCCCAACATAGCCATTTGTGAGGGATCATTCTAGAATATATTCAAGGAAAGCAGACCATCCTAAGGGAGTGGGGAATTTCACCCTAGGACAATCTCTTCTCCTAGGATCTAAAAAACAAGATAAAGAAGAGCTGAGGATAGAAGCTCAAGTCTACCGGCTTCACTGCATAATTCCAGAAAGAACTGACTCATTTCCATCTTGGACATAGAAAAAAACGGGAACAGAAATAAACAATAGAGAAAGAAACACACAGAAATCGCCATTTCTCGCCACTTCTTTCTTTTCTGAAAGAATTCCTTTCAGAAAAAGGACTTCTATTTCACTGAATCAATTTGCTGTTCTCCAAAACCATAAATTCTAGGAAGATGCTACCAAGTTGTTTCTGGGTGAAATTTTTTAAGTCTTTTAAGGATGAAAATTAGTCTCGTAAAATGAGAAGAGGTATAAAGTTAATCTGTTGAAATCTAGGAAGGCCGAGGAGAGGAAAGAAGGCAGAAGAAAAGAAAAGAAAAGAAAAGAAAAGAAAAGCTTCATGATTGGATCCCAGCCAGCAGGGCAAAAAACCTAGATGGGATTAAAAAACACATATCAAGACAAAAACTAAACATAAGTAGGCTTGTAAATTTACCATAATTAACTGGTCTATATACACTGACATTGTAATGTACAGGGACAATAGAAAGTCTAGTCTTTACATCAGCTGTGACTACAAAGACACAAAAAGCCAAGAGAGACAGATGGCATCAATCCCTGCATCTGAAGAAATTATGTAGTGAATGAACTCACCTGGATTATGGCCATTATTTTTATAAGTCATATAGCAGGAGAGTTCCTACACACCTTTTATTTGAAGGATCTTTTTTCTTTTCTTTTTCCCTAGTCTTTTAATACAGGTTGAATCATGTTACGAGGAAAATTCCACCCAAATGTAAGACAGCACTTGCCAATAACCAGCATCAATCTAAGATCCAGATCCAGAAAATTTATACAACTTAAAATGCAGTCAGGGTAATGCTTCAAAAGTGATAATGAGATTCCTCAAAGTTGGACCCGTTTCCCAGCTCTTAGGGACAGCTGCTTTACCAGGTGGTGTGATGTTAGATCACACGGGAGCTCACAAAGCTGTGCACATGAAAACAGTGGTCAGAAAGAACCAGGCTTGGAGAATTGGGGTGAGTCCCCTTTCTGCATTATGAACTGGGTGACCTTGGGTGAGTAAATTAACCTCTCCGGGCTTGTAATCCTGAACTATAAAACTGGGAAAATGAGGCCTATTATGCCTCATACATTGAATTTAAAGCTACCAATGCATCAAGATTTAAGCTAATGTTAATATTTTTAATGGTTACTATCCTGAGAAAATTCTTAAAGGTTCTAGGAACATTGACAACAATTTTTAGCCTATGCGAGGCAATCTGAAACTTACACTAGAAAAATATTTTGAAATTTTAAAAAATCATTCCAATTACACTTGTGGTAGGTTTAACACATCTCAGTGGAGGACTCATCGTTTATTGAGTATTTACCACGTGCTTGATCCTGCGCTTAGGCCTCTACATACAAGACCTGCATTTTCATCCAGTGGGGAGCTCCCTGTCTCTCTCTTCTGAAGGGAGAACTCAGGTTCAGGACGATGAACTGCGTATTCAAGGTCTCTTACTCCTTTCACAAGTCCATCTGAAGTGGAAGAGCAAGGGCGCAACCTAGGAGCTGTGAATCCAGAAGCTAACCCACTTCATAGACAGTAGGTTCTAGCATGAAAGACAGAAAGATGCACAATAGCAGCAGAAGATCTTAAGGACAGTAGGAGCCCTCTTATACGCATCATCAAGACCACCATTGAGCATGTAAATAGAAAGTTGCTTGTAGCAGAGTATCATAAAAATAATGCATGTTAACTTTAAGTATTTGAATTTAATTTAAAACATATAAATATTCATTCGTTTCATAGATCTGATATTTGAAGTTTGTTTAGAAGCAAACTTTTGAAGCAAATACATTTTTATATGTCATCGACAGTTGGCTACTGATTCAATTAAACAGAATTCTTCAGGGTCAGCTTTGGCTTCTGATGAGATTTGGGCTGTAGACTCAATAGCATGCTTTCCTCCCCCCATCCACCTACTTTATTTTTTGATTTATCTGTTTCTGTCATGTCCAGAACGATTTCTTCCCTGGCCCTCATTCTAGATTGCAATAAATAGGAATCATTAGTTCTTTCTTATCTATTATCTTTCTGTAAATCACTAGAAACTTCAATTTGTCTGGAATCAGTTACTAAACCATGTTCTTAATTATTGTCTTGTAGCTCAGAATTTTTCCAATGTTGTCAACCTCAGGCAATATTTTCTTTTTTTTCTAAGACTTGGTAAATGTCGAACTGGGAATTTCACTCCCCACTAAATGCTACAGGAAAAAAAGACAAAAAAACAAAAACCAAAAAAACCCTTTCATGCTAATGATCTTTCATGATTACATGGAACACTTCTGTGTCTTTGTCTCCTATTTTTCCTAAGACAAAAAACTCCAAAATTATTTTTAAAAACACTTTATAGCCCCTTGATCCATAACTTGGAACAACGAAGTTGCATTCTGTTACAAAAACCTGGCATGTATTTAAATCTCTTTCTTACATTATTCATAACCAAAACCTGAAGAAGCATTATTTTAGACCAAAAGCTCTCAGTTTTCACCAGCAATCAAGGCAAGAGAAATTTTACCTCAGAGCTAGAAATTTTATATCACATGTACACACATGCCACGTGCATGCATGTAAAGATACCTTTATGACATCCAATGCACACAATTTTTCTATTCAGTTTTATTCCATTTCATATGATTTCTAAAAATTCCTTTTTCCAACTGAGGAAATTTGTTCCTTGGCCCATGAACAGTCAAACCCCACAATTTGAAAAATGTTGATAAAGGAAGCACGGGCTTGGCAGATGTCTATTTTCTCCAAGTGTGTCTTCACAGAACGTGTAGATTCATGGGGGAAAAAAACCAATTTATAGAATAACTCAGAGTCTGTCCATGCTGATTTTTGTGGAGAGTACTTATCTTGAAAAACAAACAATTTATATCCCCTAAATCTTGAAAAAAAATTTTTTTTCTTTCTCCAGTAATAAAAAGTCAAAATTTGGAATTCCACCTGCATTGCTACAGGCAGCTGCTATGAATCTTTGCTTGGATTTCATGTATGCTGGTAGCTCTTGCTCTACCTTTTACACCATGTTATTCTAGAAAATGTCTTCCAACTTAGACCTGTCTCTGATATATTAGAAAGCTTTTTCCTAATCAAATTTTCTCTTTTGATAAATAACTTTTAACTCCTCTGTAAATTTTTATTTTATTTTTATTTTTTTGGTACTGGGGATTGAACTCAGGGGCACTCGACCACTGAGCCACATCCCCAGCCCTATTTTGTGTTTTATGTAGAGACAGGGTCTCAATGAGTTGCTTAGCGCCTCACCATTGCTAAGGTTGGCTTTGAATTCGCAATTCTCCTGTCTCAGCCTCCCAAAGCGCAGGTATTACAGGCGTGCGCCACTGCGCCCAGCTTCCTCTGTAAATTTTTAAGCAGCAGATGATAAGTAATTTCTGCTTTCCAAGGCCCAATACGTGGGTACTGTGGCTTTTTCCTACATTCAAGCCATCCATCAATTGCTGTAAAGCTTTTAGAACTGCCAATCATTTGGTGCACATTCAAGGTCTTTTCTGTAGCTATTGGTACACCAATCGGCATTCTGTGTATTCTTTCTTGCATAAACCACTTCATAATATATCAACTCTGATCATTAGTTTCAATTTCTTTAAAGTAGAACAAGAACTTAAAGACACTTGCAAAAGACTTATGATTCCAGAACCCTTCAAGATCATTTATGTTTCTCCCCCAAACTCTTAAATATCTTTCCACACCAAATTTGACTATAGTGCTGTTTTTTAGTAACATTGCTTTCGATCTAAAGCATTAAACTCAGAGACAACCCCATTTATCTTCACATCCATGATTTGTCAGTTGATGTAACATTTAATTACATCATATTATAATAACAAGTGGAAATTGTGTACACAAAATTGGGAGAAAAATGTGATTGACTCTAGATAAGCGTGCACCTCAGATAGAATCAATGTGCTAGTGCAAGGCACCTGGCTAAGGCACTGAGTGTGGTTTGCACAACACATGGAGCATGCTGGACAGTCTGGGAGTTGGTGAAGAGCAGATGGGTTGAGCGCCTCTGCCGTCCCAAGCAGAGGTTACAGAAGAGCCCAGCAGGAAGCATCCAGGAACTGTCATGGTCTTGGGTAAAAGCAAAGCTCCAGCAAGAATTGAAGTGTTGTCTCGGAGGAACAGCTCTCACGGAAAAGGGGTAAAGGAGGTGAGCAGAGATTCTGAGCAACACAAGGTAATACCACTCCTCCTGATTTCCCAGTGAACAGCAAGGAGGTAAGGCGGGCAGCTCAGGAGCAGGTTTACTCCCTGGAAAGTTTGCCAGGAGAAACTATATCTCAGTGCAACCCAAAAAGGGGCAAAGGAGTTGAAATTTATGGACCTCGCTGCCCCAAACATCTTCTGATTCCTATTGGTGAAGCTTAAAAAAGAAAGTGTTATAGTTTGGATGTTTACTGTTCCCTGGAGTGTTAAAGTCTTGGTTCCCGAGATGGCACTCCAGGGAGGTGGTGGAGTCTTCAGCAGATTGGCCCGAGTGAGGGACTTTATTGCACTGGGGCAAGCCCTTGAAGGGGACTTTAGGACCCCAGCCTGTTCTGCACTCTTTGCTTTCTGGCTGTGAGCTGAGCAGTTTGCTCTACCACATGCTCCCCACCATTGCCAGAGGCCCCTGCAGTAAGTTCAACTGGTTTTGCACAGGAACCTCCAAAACTAGGGGCCAAAATCAACCTTTTCTCTTTAAACTTGTTTACCTCAGACATTTTATTATAGTAAGAGAAAACTGATGAACACAGAAAGCTTTGGGTTTTAAAGACCAGAGATGGGGAGTAGGGACATTGCAGGAAGAAGAAATGGAGAACTTCAAAGGACTTATGGTGGATAGGTGTACCCCCACATTCTTTGCAGCATTACTCACAGTAGCCATGATGCATAAGTAACCCAAATGTCCATCACTGATGGATGGTTAAACAAAATGGGACCTATCCACAAGAGAATACTATCTATCCTTAAAAGAGAAGGAAATCCTACAATGCAACAATATGGGTGAATCCTGAAGGACATTTTGTTAAGCCAAACACAGGAGGCCAAATACTGCACAATTCAAGGTGTGTAAAATAGTCAAACTCATAGAAGCAGATCATAGAATGGTGGTTCCAAGAGCCAGGAGGAAGGGGAAATGGGAAATTATTGCTCAATGGGTATGAAGTTTCAGTTATGCAAGATGAATGAGTATTAGACATTGCCATACGATGTAGTACCTGTATCAGTCCATCATTTATCTGTTCCTAATAATAGTACCACAAATAAAAGCACCTTTGCCTGTTGCCAAGGAGAAGGTCTTATCTCTTTACATTGAAGCAATGAAGAAAAAATATTCACTTACAAGTGATCTTTTTAATATTGAAATCATTTTGATCCCACTAAAACCTCGGAGCTAAAATTTAGTTCAATTATATGCTGAATGTAAGAGATACATTATGAAGAAAATTGGATCAGTTAAAAAAGTGAAAACTTATTTTGGCTCATGGTTCTGGCCCAAGGCTGAGGGAGTGCATCTTGTGATGGTCTTTTGCTGGCGGACACAGCCCAGGGCATCAAACGGGGATTGACGGGGAGCACATGTGTTCTGATCTCTGTCTACGTGTTCTGGTCTCTGTCTCCTTTCTCATAAAGCCTCACAGGGGATGCCACTGTGATCACTTAACCTCATACCGATCACTTGCCAACCCCCACTGGGGGTAAGTTTCTACTCTTGCACCATGAGCATTCACAGGGGGAAGACTACATTCAAGTCATACTAGTACCTACAGTTAACATTATAATATTTTGCACTTTAAAATCTGTTAAGAAGACAGAGCTCACATTAAGTGTTCTTGTCACAAACAAACAAAACAGAAAACACGCACAAAAGAACCCAAGTAAATTTCTGGAGGAGATGGATATACTTAGTACCTTGGTGTGGAGACAGTGCGTGCCTGCGTCCAAACTCACCAAAACGTGCACATTACATAGATGCAGTATTTAGGTATCGAAGCTTTGAAAAAGATCCAATGGGAGGAGACAGCATGGCTTTTTCAGCAGAGTGCAAACAGTCACACGTGGCTGGCATGTGAGGGCGCAGGAGGGCATGACAGGGAGGAAGTGCACACGTGTGATCATGATAGCACCACCACACAGCGATGTGCAGAGAACTCACAATCAACTGAATCCCCCACATCATCTTTTGCACACCCCCAGGGCTGATCAGTACCCAGTAGGCTTCATGCCCAGTGGAGATTCTCTCCTGATGAAAGAGAAGCTTAGGGAAAAGATGGAATCCACACAAAGCTTAGAGAAAACAAAACTACTTATTTCTCCTAAATAATGCAGCCTACATAATTCACAGGATTAATGTTGACAGAATTCACAGAGTTGACAGAATTCACAGGGAAAAGCAAGAACCAGTATACACGTGATTTCTTCCAGACATTTCAAAGCTTGCAATTTTCTCTGCCATTGGTAACCTACCATGGAGAATTCATTTCATGCCTGTCTACTCTGGTAAAACCTTGGAATGAATTGAATTGTTACAAAAAGGTGAAAATTAGGAATGCCAAAAGTCATTTGATGCAGCTAATTAAGAGTCGTCATCTCCGCAGTTTTGCACACGTTCCTGACTTTCTTTACCTGTAAACTCAGTTTCTGAAGTTGTATCTGATAAAAGCATCGTGAGAAACACCTTTGCCTGTTGCCAAGGAGAAGGTCTTATCTCTTTACACTGAAGCACTGGAGAAAAATTATTCACTTACAAGTGATCTTTTTAATGTTGAAATTATTTTGATCCCACTAACAACCTCTGAGCTAAAATTTAGTTCAATTATATGCTGAGTGTGGGGGATTGGAAAAGAAAAGACATGGCCCTGCCCTACCCCCAATGACTGGCACTGCATTATCGTTAAAATCCAGCTCCGTCCTCAAGCGGGCAATGCCCCATCTCTCTGGCCTCACTCCCAAGGCTGTTCCCATGACTCCCCTCACCAGTATGGCTGCCTCCCTTTCCCCTGAACACATCATGCCTGCTCCCTGCACAGCCTCTATATTTCACTGTCCTCACTGTCTGGGATGTTCTTGCTTCTCCAGCTCTTTACATACCCTGGCTCCTCCTTGCTGTCTATTAGTCAGTCACCTTCTTCACAAATCTTCCCGGAGACTTGTATATGTCAGGTAGGATGCTTTCAGCCACAAGCAACAAAGAAGATGCAGCCAGGAACAGCTAGTAGAAGGCCTTGGTAACTCATACAACATACAGCGTGGACTCATGGGTCATCCAGCAGCATTAGGACTTCCTCCAAGGTCCAGGTCCTTGCAAAATCTCCACTCTCCTCTTTCGCAGAACGGCAACACTTCTGTGTGGTCACGGGATGACGACTCTTCCAGACCTCACGTGGACACCATGGTGATCGGTGAAGAAGGAAAGCATTTCCTTTCATGCAGCTCTTCTCTTAACAAGGAAAGCATTTACTAGAGGTTCCCCGACTGGCAACATCTCAGATCTCACTGGCCAGGACCTGATATACCTTAATTAATCACTGACAAGAAGGGAGGGGACCAGAGTGATTGATGTTGGGAAACACTCTCGGGAAGGGTCTCATTCCCCAAGACAGCCAAGGAATGAGCATCCAAAGAAAACCTATGCTGTGCCAGATAACACAAGGAGGGAGGCCAAGGTCATGCAAGGATGGGTATCAAAGAGAAACCAAAGCAACCACACCAGCAGCCAGTCAGAGATCAGCCCAGTCACTCTCTACCATAATGAGTAGTTTATTCATGGCACAGGACTCAGTTTAGCCTCTTATTTCTCTTCTTCATCTCATTCATTTATTTTCTGATGCCCTCAGCCAAAGGTAAACTCCAGGAGGGCAACAGCCTGTCTGCTCCATCAGCCCCAGCATAGGGCCAGGCACATAATCACACAGCAAATATTGTTTCAGTGAATACATGCAGGAATGTGCCCACATGTATGCCCATTCTGAAACCATACCCTTTGGTGTATCTTGTGGCTGAACTTGAAAAGCAGGAAAATCTACCAAGACGAAACCATCACTTCACTGACATCACCTTGCAAGATGGGCACTGAGCTCATGAATGTATGGTTCGTGATTTCAGGAAAACTTTAGAGAACTCAAAAAAGAGGGCAGCAATCTTCTCCCAGAAGTGTTCTTCTCTCCTGTGTTTCCCATTCTATGATAACAGTGTTCCCCACCTGGATCCCAAGACAGAACCTCAAATGCCTTCTTCATCCCTTCCATCTCTCTGGATGATCCCCACATCCAACACTCAAGTCCTGCAGAGCTCAAATATCCATCCTCTCCTCAATTTTCATTGTTACCACTTTAGTTAAGTTGTGTTAAATAAACTTTGATATCCTTGTCAACTACAATTTTCTATGAAACTTTGACTCATATTTCCTTATTTTCCAGGACCCTGCATTAAAACGCTGCTATCAGAAAAGGATCAAGCTCATTATTATTTGGTATTACCATTGCATCAAGAACATTTCTGCTTTTTTCCTTCCTCAGTAAGGTTACATTTGAGAAAAAAGGAGGGAGAAAAAGCAGTTTAAGCTATTACTTTAAATGGCCGTTTCTCAACAGTGGAAGAAAAGCTAACACATAACTCAAGGTTTTTAGCTTGGTACTCAGCCAATTGTACAGAGTCCAATCTTGTAAAAATCCATCAATATATAAAATAAATGAAACAAAGATAGTCCAACATCTTTTATGATTCTGGGATGTTAGCCATGGAGAACTTTTTGCTTTCAAACACATATCATAATTGTTGAGATGACTTTAAATAAAATTTATAGACAACATGTGAAGCCTCCCTTTGTCCCCCAATCAAAGATACCCATCTCTCCTCTGAATTCCCGAAGCCCTTTGTATGGCAGATTTGTTCTCATTCTCTCTAACGTGTGTTAAGTTACTCCTGACCCTGCTGTATCTTCCCCACTCACCTGTGAGCTCCCTGAAGGCAGAGACTAAGTGTATCAGGGAGTCTTAACTCACTGGGGTCACATACATGAAGGTATCACTCATTCCCAGTTGCGCCTCTCAACATACTCTGTTGAATTCCTCTCTTCCATCCCTCGATGACTCCCCGCAGAATACATAGCTTTGCCATTACTTTCAGATATTAAAAGCCCTTCCTATTTGAAACTTCAGTTTCATCTCAGATACAAAGTTAACCTCTTCCATCTCGTGGGCCAGACACAGGATTTGAGAAAACTTGAGTGGGAAGGTGTTTGGTCTTATTTTTTTCTCTTTCTTCTTCTCCCTCCAGATAGGCTTCTAGCTTCTCAGTAGCTAAGAACAGAAGGGAAGGGTGACTAGGAAATGACAAAGATCTCCTAACTCAAGCAGATGCTGTCGAGTCCTCTCTACATAAGCTGTTTGGGACCACTGATGCCTCCGTTTATCAGGTGGGCCTGGAAATGCAGACCCTCCTGCGAGTCTGTCTCCAAGGCCAGGCAGTCTTCCCCTTCTGTGGGAAACCCCCACTGAGCCCTCTTCCCCCTGCCCCACTCCTGCTGGTGTTGCAGTCTCCTCACCTGGTACACAGCCCAAGGTGACCTGTGACATCCTCTTAACCTCCAGGAGAATCACAGTTTTTAGCCAAAGATGAGGGCACTGATTGTGCAACTGCCAGCCTTTCCAAAGCTTTGGCAGCTTACTGACATCTCCATTTTCTTCTCAAGAGGCCAATGCACCTCTTAAGTCCAGGTATAACTGAGGATTAAAACAAGAATCCCCATTCCTGAGGCTGGCCCCCGTCTTACAAGGGATTCTCTGGCAGTCCCCTTGCTTGACTTTAAGGAGAGAAGGATGTGGTAATGACTTCTCTCCCAAACACCCCCTCAGTGTAACAACCCCAAGGGCTCTCTCCCTCCCTCCTCTCTGGCCCTCTCCTTTACACACCAGGTGAAGGAACAAGGATTGTGGTGAGGATCTCTTCTTCCCCTTTTGGGGAACATTAGCAGCCTCTTTAGATGGGGGGAAATCACTGCTTCTTGGCCCCCTATTCAGGACTTGAGCTGCCTATTCTGCAGCCAGAGATAAATTACCACGAGCACAGAGCTTGACCTACACTCATCCTCTCCCATAGTTCAGGGGTCCAGGCTTGGTCCTCTACTCCAGGTCTTATAAGGCTACAGGCATGAGGTGTCACTGAGCTGCATTCCTATTTGGAGACTTGACTGGTGTCTTAAGAGCTTTTTTGTTGCTGTAACCAAAAGACTTCAGAAGAACAATGTAGAGAAAGAAAAGTTTATTTTGGCTCATGGTTTCAGAGGTTTAGTCCATGGTCAACCAACTGCATAGCTCTGGGCCTGAGGTGAGGCAGAACATCATGGCAGAAGAGCCTGGTAGAGAAAAGATGTTCAAAATATGGCAACAAGGAAGCAAGAGAGAGAGCTCCACTCACTAGGGGCAAAATATAAACACCAAAGGCACAGCCACACTCTACCCACCTATAGTTAATCCATATCAGTGGATTAATCCACTAATTAGGTTATACCTCTCATAATCTAATCATTTCACCTCTGAAAATTCTGTGCATTGTCTCACACATGGGCTTTTGGTGGATACCTCATGTCTAAACCATAACAATAGGGAAGAATCTGCTTCCAAGCCCACTCAGGCTGTTGGCAGGATCCACTCCCTTGTGGGTGCCTAAGGCCCACGTTTCCTACTTTCTGTTAGCTCTTGGATCCTAGAGCAACCCCCTGGTTCCTGCTACATGGTTCTTGCCACTGGCCTTCCTTCAAATTTGCAGATTACTTTTTGAACACCAGTGGGAGTATCTGTCAGTCCTGTCTGTTAGGATAGAGTCTTACAGAATGCAACACATTGATGGGATTGACCGACACATCTACTTTGCCATGTTCCCTTGGCATGAAGCACATCACGGGCTCCATCTACACTCAAAGGGAAGGGCTAGACAAGGACAGGACTCACTGGGGCCACCTTAGGGTGTGTCCATGCACATGGTTTCTTTCCTCTCTCCTTCCTGCCTTCCTTCATTGTTCACGTCCTGTCTTCCACGTGTGGATGGCCTGATATGTGCAAATCACGCTGCAGTAAGATGCAGATGATTAAGGCAATCTCCTTGTATTGCTAAAGCAGAGCGCCATAGCTGAGTGGCTTACGCAAGACACACATTTCTCACAGATCCAGAGGCTGGGAGTCTGTAGTCAGGGTGCCAGCATGCTCAGGTTCTGGGGAAAGCTCTCTTCCTGGATTTCAGATGGCCATCTTCTCATTGTATCCTCACATGATACAGAGCAGACATGGAGACAAGCTTCCACATCCCTTTCTCTAAGGGCACTAATTCTAATCATGCAGGCTGTGCCCTAAGGATCTCATTACTTCTGAAGGGTCCCACGTCTTAAATACCATCACGCTGGGAGCGAGGATTCCAACATATGAATTGAGATGGGGGGATACAGTCAGTACCTCTGTTCACAAATAGCTCTACATTAGGGAAAGAGACAGTACTACAGAGAGCTAAACCAAAGCTTGTAATAAATGCTACATGGTTATGTGCAAGCCCCAGCCCAGAGCCAAAAGCCCTGATTTCACATGGCTGGGAGAGTTCACAGAGGAGGTTCCAATGACGTAGACATTTGAAAGGGGAGGAAGATGAGGCCCTGTATCACTTAGCCTGGTGTTTTACATGTATCAGGCATGTAGCAAACGTGTGTTAAATGAAGAGCTGAAGAATGTGAACAAAGAACTAACTTGCCAAACAGAACAAAGGCAGAGTGCCATCTGACATCAGAGTAATACCAACACGCCTGGTCATATATTGCCTGGGCCTTAACAACTTGAAACATTTCAAAAGTCGGTCTCAAAACCAAACGAACCAGACCAGTCTTTCCATTCCATGCCAAGGAGGCAGCTTCAGTGGCCAGAGAGGACAAGGCAGAAGACTGTTCTCTCAGAGCCAAGAACAGGTGAGTGTAAGAATGGTGGCTCAGGACAGGGGCTGGAGCAAGGAAGAGGACCCAGGTGTCCAGAGGCTGCACTTACATGGGAGGTTCTGAACCAATGTAAGAATAAAAGGGAAGTCATTATTATTGCAGTATTGAGAGACTGTCTCCAAAGGCAGTCGGGAGACCATAGATGAGGCACACACGCCTCTCATGTGCTTCTGGGATGTGAACTCTGGCAGCCTCCACTCTTCCACTGCAAGCTTCTAGAACATCCAGAATGACTGGACAACAGCATTGTGCCCAGAGACTCAAAATGCATATTGGACTCCTGCCTGTGGACATATTTACTAAGCATATACTTTGTTTCCTCTTGCTTCAGTCACACAGCTTCTGATCTTTCTCTACAGAGAAATATTTGCTTTGTAATAAATCAGCACTGCTTTCTTGTGCAAGCTCCCACTTCCCCTGCCTTCTTTGGAACACTAGTTCAGAGATCTCTGAAGCTGTCTCCCAATTGCTATTCTGAAGACTCCAAATGAAGTTCTTTTTCCCTTTACAACTTCTGCATTTGAATTGATCAACACCAGTGAGAAGCAGCCAACCACTTCTGAAATGTCTGATTTCCGGAAAACTGCTTTTTCCTATATCACATACTGACACCATAAACTGCCTCACACATACCCAAGGAGGATTTTCCTCTCTGAGCTGACCAGTGTTTTGAACTGTTTTGAGGTAGTACCTACCCTCCAAGTTCTTTGTGGACAGTGTCTGCACTTTGGGCTATAAAATAATGTTCAATAAATAAATACGAATAGCAGACTGTAGAGACCTTAAAACAGAGGTTAGAGGAACAGATATACCTCTGAGACCCTGTGTCCTTCCTTCCATTTTAATCAAGGTTGCATGCTTTCTAGACTGGATCCTGGGAAGATCATATTTGGAGAGTTCCACTGTTTAGTTTATTTCCAAAACCACTTCTTTGTTATATTCTTCCTTACTTGTTTGTAAAAATGAGGAGATATTAGGAAAATAGAAGTCTTGACACAACAGATAGTAAGATAAGTATAAACATATTGCAATCAAAATTAAGATGGAAATCTTGAAGCTCAACCAAAGCAGCCAAGCCTGACTTCAATCCAGTATTTAATATAATTATTTAGCATGAGTCAACCAGACATGTGATTAATTATGAAGGAAAAGAATTGCAAGATAAACACGTACAGACTATTATTCATAATACATGGTGGAGGACGGTGACTGAAAGTGAAGATGTAATTATAGAGATTTGATAGTGTTTTAAGCTCCCTGAAATGGAGTCCCAATCATTCCACGAATAGCTATATCTTCCCATACTTGAGGTTCACACATGCATGTTTGGGGAATGTGTCTACACCTAAGCCAGAGATTGCCTACAAAACCAGAAGCATTTTCATTGAAAAGCTCATGAACTGATTCATGGCTGCTCCCCGGGTATCGTAGGCTGAATATTATTCTCAATATACACAGCATATCCTTCATCCTGCTTTTACGTTTGCTGTCTCTGTCCATCTTATCTAGATTTAGTTTCAACCCAAATGTGCTTCCTTTTGTTTCTAATTTCTAGCCTTTGCTTTCACAAAAGATTCTGATCATTTTTTCTTAGATTATAAAAAATGAAGATACAATGCAAACATTTAAAATAACACCTAATGAGTAACCCTGAAAGAAATCTTGGCAGGACAAAAAAGAAAAATATCCAGATACATCTGTCCCTTGATGTCCAGGGAATTGGTTCCAGGAATCCCTAAAAATACCAAAATTTAAAGATGCCCAAGTCCCTTATGTAAAATGACTTAGTGTTTGCATATAACCTATGCAGTCCTGTACATTTTGTCATCTCTAGATTACTTATAATACCTAATACAATGCAAATGCTGTGTAAATAGTTGTCACATTGTTTAGGAAGTTGTGACAAGAAAACAATCTGTACATGTTCAATACAGATGCCATTTTTCACCCAAGTATTTTCAGTCCCTTCTCGTTGAACTCAAGAATACAAAACCCACAGATACAGAAGATAATAACTAAAGCCTGAGATTCCTATTCTCAGGAGCCATTGAGGTCAAAATCAATACTGCAAATTACTCTGCTTGGAGGGCAACTTTACTCTTTAAATTGTCAGCGTGCTGGGCACACTGAAGGCAGGCAAGATTGGTAGAATCTTCTGCTGATCAACAACTAAGTAGTTTTGTTAATGATAAATATTGGATCTCCTTATCACATGGTACTAATTGAAGAACACCAAATGGATTCAACCTGGCCCAGAATCTATCTTTATCACTTATCCATTATTTAAATATATATACAGTATAAATATATATAATACATATATACCATATAAACAAACAAATAAATAAATAAGTCCACTTAGGAAAAAAAATCAAGAGATAGCTTAAAAAATCATGGGAAGTGTTTGGAAGCCTGATCCTCGTCTCCTCTGAGATCATTCAAAGTTCAGAGCGTTTCTGATCATCACAGGAACTAGCAGGGCAAAGCCTCATTATTAGCAATTAATGGAGATTCAGCTGGCCTCTGCAGTGACAAAAACAAATAAAATTACCATATAGAGGACAGATCTCCTCATTCACACATCACAAGAATGAAAAATGTACGAAGCCCTCGTAGGCAAATATTTTGATAGGCAGCCTTGAACCTAGTTTCAGGTTTTCGCCCGTTCGCTAGCTAGCTACTGTCTCACTGCATTTCTTTGGTCTCGGAATCCTTTCAACAGCTACTAGCCTTCCTCTCTGCAAACACTGAGTGATTCAACGAACAAGCACAGGACCCATATCATAAGCATTTGCGGTCCTAAGTGCTATGGAAGATACGTAATTGAGCTTATTTATGAGTTTTTAGCTCAGCAGGGGAACTAATTTGTGTATCCAGATGAAAAATGCAAATGTACAAGTGCTTGAAGAGAGAAAAATGAGATTCTTTGGAGAAGGTGTCATTTGAGCTGGTTTGGAAGGCTCAGTAGGATTTATATAAACAAAGACAAAGGCATCTGTGTTAGTCCATTCAGGCTACTATGCCCAGATACTACAGACTGAGTAGCTTACACAACAAAAATTTATTTCTCACAGTTCTGGAGGCTGATAAGGCTGCCATTAGGTCTCCTTTAGCATCTGGTGAGGCCTGTTTTGGTTCATAGGTGGCCATCTAGCAGCTGCGTCTTTACCTGGAGGAAGGGGCAAGGAGCCTTCTCTAGTCTCTTTTACAAGGGTACTATTACTCTCCCTTTGGATGGAGTCTGATCCTGCTCCAAAAAGTGGCCCCTCCAAACACCATCCCAATGGGAATTTAGGCTTCGATGTATAAATTTGGCAGGGAAAGGAGATACTACCTTTCAGTGTACCATTGTACTCCTTACTAGCTTATGATAGACATATCAAGATAATAAAGTATACAATGGTTTAAAAAATAGAACCTAGAACTTAGGTTTTAAATACCAAGTCAGTTTCAAATTCTAGGTATCTGAGCCATTTCAAACAGCTTCTTAAAGGCCCCCAACACTCTTTTCTCTGAGACGTTGAAATGTGATGTTGAAGTGTAGACGTTACTTGGTACACTAAGGCAGCACCCACCCCGACTCTCCCCGTATTCCTCCAGTCTGCTACCAAAGCATGTTACATCTATGCTCAATTACTCAGACACATTAAGCCACTAGCTCAGGGGCACATAAATTTCAGTACCCAGATTTAAACTGCAATCTTCCTCAATTCAAAGTCTCCACACAGCCAATATCAGCTGCCTACAACCCTTCACCTCCCCCTCTTGAATCTGTCACTTCTAGTTTTAACCATCCTGGAAGCCCAGCTTACCTGCACCCCACCCATACTTTGCTCAGCAATCAGCAACAGTGGGGAAAAGCAGCAGCTCAAGCTAACTTCCACCAAATTAACCTTTGTTCTTATTACTTCTCAGTGCCATTCTGAGTAATAAACAAATTGGTAGCCACCATATGCATTGCCAAGGTCTATGCCCATCACCTGTGTCAATTTATAACAACACATAGCAAAGGACAACTGAGTACCCAACATCTTGGGCACAATAACTAAGGAAAGAAAGAAATGAATTTGATATCACAGTGGTCTATTTTACTAGGACTGATCAAGATTTTTTTCAAGTTCCACTTGGGAAATAACTTCCTAGTCATGGTGGAGAGGAGGAAATGAAGATTCCAATCAAACCAGACTGCCTTGCAAATGAGGAATAAGTTACTCCATAGTAAGAGAAGTCACCTTGCACAAATACGTGTGAACCCATGGAGGGGCTGGCCCTTGCTAGGCATCATTAACATGCTCTTTACAATCTCCCTACAAGGAAGATCGCAGTCATTTGTTTATATATGAAGACTTTCAGCTCTCCAGAGGTTGGGTCATGTGCCTAAGGTCACAGCTCAAATTAGTAGCCAAACAGGATGCAAACATTAAAAACTAGACCTGTTAGACTTTGAATACTAACTTCTTGTTCCTGTATGAAGCTATATCCCAAAATAGATGCCTCTAGAATGCACCCTAAATTGTCTCTCCCATCTGATCCCCTCTTTCTAAACATTGTCCTTATTGTTCCCTAAACTCTCCAATGTCTCCAGTATTGACTGATGGCTTACAATGTGCTCAGCATAGTTTTCAGTGATTTACAAGCACAACCTCACTAACCTTTCAGAACAGCTGGATGAAGTGAGCAGGCAGAACTGGTATCCAACATGGCCATCAGGATTGCCTCAGGATTTCCTCCATCCTGACTGGTCAGAATCAGTGCCAACCAGGTTGTTAAGTACTTTTGATATCATGCACAAAAGAAACACTAGGTTTACACCTGCCCAGGAGATAAGAAACTGGAACTTATTGAGATGACCTATCCAATGTCACATACTGGGGAAGTAGCAGGAGCAGCAAGATTCAAATCCAAGTCACACTGATGATAAAACCCATCCTCTCACTCACTCCAAACTTCTCTACTGCCTCCATCTATCGCAAGGAGATCTAGATTCAAATAGATTGTGTTAGTCAGTTTGCATAGCTGCAACCAAAATACCTGACAAGAGCAGCTTAGAGAAGAACAAGTTTATTTTGGTTCACGGTTTCAGAGATTCAGTGAACGATTGGCTGGCCCCAAGCACAAACATGGCAGAAGGGCATGGCAGAGGAAAGCTGCGCAGTTCCTGGCAAACGGGAACTCACGTGAGAGAGAGAGGAGACAGGGACAAAATATAGTCCCCAAAGACATGCCTCCAGTGACCTACATCCTCCAGCCACACCCCATCTGCCTACAGTTATCATCTGGTAGCCCATTCAAAGTGTTAATCCATCAAATGGATTATCCCCTGATGAAGTCACATAATAAATCAATAAACTCTCATAAATCAATCTTTTCACCTCTGAATGTCACTGCATTGACTAACACATGAACTTTTGGAGGGACATTAAAGATCCAAACCAAAAGCAGCTCATCTTCTAATAGTTAACCTGTGTGAGCCTAGTTTTCCCCCTCTCTAAAATGGGCCTACAACATCCAAATCAAAGATTTGTCTTAAGGTCTAAATCTAAACAACTATGGTCGCCAGGCCACCTGGCTTGTAGAAGACTCAAAATTTATTTTTATTACTATTATTATTATCATTATTATTACTATTACTGCTATTAATTTATTACTGATATTAAAGAAAAATCCCCTCCCAAAGTCATGTAAGACCTTGTACAACCTACACATCTTACTGTCCCTCCTACCTGATGTGTCTGCTTACCTGTCCTCCACCCCCATAAATGTGAAATGCCTTTTCATTCTCTGTGTTTTCGTTTATGCTGGTCTTGGCCTGATTTTCCCATTTCTCCACATATGGAAATGTTTCTAATAAGCATCAAGATTCAGCTGCAATGCCACCTTCCGAAAAAGTCTCCTCCAATCCCTCCACCAGATCCTTCTTAAACTACGGATATGCATACTTTTAACTGTAGTGAACAATGTCTTCTTACTTTTTTCTCTTCTTGTCTGCCACTAGATATTCATTCCTCCATCCCCTGAAGGGCTAGAATCTCTTTGACTTATGCCTGTGTCCCCATGGTATCTAACCAAATGCGTGGAAGAGAGGAAGGGGAAGAGAGGTGGTGAGTTGAGCAGGAGGGGGAAGCTGGGAAGGAGCCACGAAGAGCTCTGTATGGTTGAGGTTGCTACATCACCTATACCCTGGATGCCTACTTAGCACAGTGACCTTAGTCAAGCTGGTTTATCTCTCTGGTCTTCTGTAATCTTGCTTCTGGAATTAAGGAAGGGCACTACCTAAGAGACTCTTCCAATCCTAAAGTCCACGCATCTAGGTCCCATCTCCAAGCACATTGCCATCACCCTGAGAATGCAATTACCACACCATGGCTTCTCTGCCGCTTCCTCTATCAAAATCCGGAGTCCTTTAGGAAACGTACCATGAACCAGCTCTCATTAGCTGGAAAAGGAAAAACCTCCTTTGCACTTAGCATGGGACATGGCACTTTTTTGCTGAGTGAATGAATGGTCTGAAGGAACAGAACATTATGCAAACCCCAGAGCAAAGGTTTGGGCAGGTAGAGCTGGTCTGGTCTTCGTGGCTTCCAATGAGAAAGTGGAGTGTGAGTTGGTTGCCCATAGATGCTTGTTTTCCAGGGACCATTCCATCTTTTGGCAATTGTTCCCTTTCACTCTCTCAAGTGTCCCCTTTGAATGATCAATTAAACATCACTGTGGAAATTGAGGGAACCCCATGCTGGTGTACTGACCACGCCTCAAGTAAGCTCTCTCATACATGATCATTGTTCATCCCCCCTAAACTCTTACTGTTGCGACCCCATGTTACAGTAAAGAAAGAGAAGCTCAGAAAGTTCATGTAAGCCAAGAGCAGTGATGCATGCTTGTAATCCCAGCAGCTCAGGAGGCCGAGGCAGGAGGATTGCGAGTTCAAAGCCAACCTCAGCGAAAGTGAGGTGCTAAGCAACTCAGTGAGACCCTGTCTCTAAATAAAATACAAAATAGGCCTGGGGATGAGGCTCAGTGATCGAGTGCCCCTGAGTTCAATCCCTGGTACCAAAAAAAGAAAAAAGAAATTTCATGTAAAAGAAGGAAAAACCTAAGAGCATGAAGAAGTAGAGGCTATATTCACATCCAGGGCTGCCAGAGTTCAAAGTCTTGCTTTTTCTCCTCTGCCGTGTGGCCGGATCATAGGGACCGTGGAGACAGGGAAGGGTCATGGTTCTCTAACTTCAGGATCATATTTCTTTTCTTTCTTCTTTTTCTTTTTTTAACATTCTCTCTACTCTCAATTTTCAGTACTGCTTGTGTATCTCACCAAGCCCCAGAACAGCAGTTTCAAATGGGATGAGGTGAGCATTCCTCTTTTTCCCATCACTTTTCCTCCAATATTTCCAGTGACTCAATCTGTAAGAGAGGACTGTGCTGTGTAACTCAGAAAGAACCCAAACTCTGAGCACAACACCTAGAAGGAGCCGACCTTCCAGGGCAAGGGAGTTGTGCACAGTGGACTCAGAGGCAGCACCTGCATCGGGCTCCCCTCACCCCACGCACTGCTGTAATGCCCCATGAAAACGTGGGCTTTGGAATCCAGGTTAGCCACCTTTGACTATCTGATGGCAGGCTGATTATTTAACCCCTCACAGCCTTAATTTTCTTCATCTGAACCAACCCATTGTCACCGGCTGTCACAAGAAGACTTGTTCTCATCACTCACTTGTTGGGAAGGACAATGAAGACAGGGTGCGGGGTCTTATGTATCCAGATGCAGACGCCCCTTCCTCTAACCTAGAGTCTTTGGGTGAACACCTCTTTGATCCCTCGAAGCCTTCAATGCATCATCCTGGTGGATCTAAGAACCCACCTCTCCTCTCTCTACACCCTCTCATGCCCTTCCCGCTTCCCCTCACCAATTTATTCCCCTCTTGAACTCCAGATGGATTTCTTTTAAAGTGCAAATCTATTCATGTCACTTGTCTTATTAAAATTCTTGAGTCATTTCACCTTGCCCTCAGAATCCGGTTCAAACTCCTTAAGGAGAATTAACGCAGCCCAGAGCCCGTCCTGCCTGCACCCCGTCCGTCCGTTCCTCCTCTCCAGCCACCGTGAACTTCTCTCAGTTCCAGTGAGGGCCACACTCTCTCTCTCTTCAGGGCTCTTGCGAAGCTCTTGTCCGTTTCTAGAATGTTCGTCTCCCCTGTCCATCATCCACCCCACTCACTCTCCTACTCCTCAGCTAACTCTTTCTTGTTTAAATCTTTGCCTGACCCTCACTTGAAGAGATAAGCCTTTCCTTAGCCTACATGCCAACATAGATCACCCAATTACAGGTGTCAAAGCCCCTGCGCTTCTGTCTTTGCAAAGTTCCATCTGCTCGGATGGCTGATTCATGGGCTCTCCTCCCTACCAGACTATAACCCTCAAGAGCAGAACCCACATCTGATTTGCATCCCACCCTATTTCTGCACCGTGGGGATCAGAGACATGGCCAAAAATGTATTCATTCACTCCTTCGTTTATTTGTTCAACAACTCTTTTCATCACTCAGAGCAATTCTCTTCCTTTTCCATAGTCTTTTCTCTGCTACATCCAGAGAAAAAGTATTTAAGAGAACACTGTACTTTGCAACACAGATAAGAAAGAACCATAAATTCTTCTAGCATAATATCCAGCAGGAGTGGATCCTTGAAGTACAAGAGGTCAGGTATCTTTTAAGTCCTCTGCCCTGAAGCCAGACCTCGGTAAAGACCTTTTCTTTTTCCCCTCCTCTAATCTTGGAATATGAAGCCCCTCACTCTGCCCTACACCCCTTCCCAGCTGTGGGATCAGGAGAAGCAGAGAATGACCCACAACCCAAATTTAAGGTAAGACCTTGGGAGAAAGAAGCAACAGGATGAAAAGTGGCAAGAGGTTGTGTGGAAGAAGAAAAGAAAAAGGAGAGAATGTAGGTGGACCCTGAGAGACCAAAACTAACCCTCCCCACCTAATAATGGACTGGATAGGCCTTCTGAACTTCATCATCTGGTGGATTCCGGCTGATATGAAACATTCATTGCTTAAGCCTGAAATAAAGGATTGATTCAATGTTTGCCAAAATTCCCCAGATACACCTGTAAGTGGCTGGTCATTCTGTGTGCAGTCCTCCTTTGGTAAACATTAGGATTGCCTACTAGAATGCATTTCTTCCTTAGGAACAGAATTAAAGCTGGGCTAAGGCCAGGTTGTGACTGTATCAGCTCCCCTATAGCCAGCTATGCAGAGCGAGCAAATGGTTAGCTTTAGACCATAGAAAGGGGATGGCCGTGACCTGGGGGACTTCTGCATCACCTTCAAGCCACTTGCCCCGGAAATGCTCTGATTCCCTTCATGTGAGCTGCATTGCAGAGGGACCACAACGATGAGGACAAAGTCCTGAGGAACGGCAAAGGATGAGGAAACTTTGGTCCATCAGTGGCCACAAGAGGCTGGGCAGGCACACCAGCCTCAATGCCCACTGCAAGAACATTGCATTGAGAGAACAATAAATTCCCATCTTCCCTGCATCACGGAATCTCAAGGAATTCTCATTATATAAGGTTAGCCTTTACCCAAATTAATAAAGTGGGTTTTGTTTTTCCCATGTCAAGAGCAACAGAGCCAGGTTTTCAATGATCAAATATGTGAAGCAACAAAGACCTTCCCGAATAGCACACAACAATTCTAACAGTGCTCCCTTGGGACTTATTGGCCAGGCAAAGCAATGCACATTTAATATCATGCACATTGAATCTAGATTAATTTTGAAGTACCTATGAAAATACAGTAGTACCCCTTAACTCTGGTTTTGCTTTCCATAGTTTCAGTCCTCTGCAGTCAAAAAACATAGTTTGAAGATATGAAGCACAAGTTCCAGAAACAAAAACTTTGCAGGTTTTAAATTGTATAACATGCTGAGTAGCATGTTGAAATCATGGGCCATCCCACTCCCTCCTGCCCAGATCATGAATCATCTCTTTGGTGTCCAGAGTATCCATGTGGTATATGCTACCTGCCCAATAGTCACTTAGTAGCCATGTCTGTCCTCAGATCAGCTGATACAATAATGCAGTCCTTGTGCTCAATTCTCCCTTATTTTACCTAATGGCCCCAAAGCACAAGAGTAGTGTTGCTCGAAATTCAGATATGCTGAAGAAAATTCATTAAATACTTCATTGAAATGCAAAGATAGGAGTACATTAATGTATTTGAGAGAGAAAAACCACATTCACATAAGTTTTATTATAGTACATTGGTATAATTGTTTTATTTTATTGCTAGTTGTTGTTAATCTTTTATTGTGCCTAATTTTTAGATTAAATATTGTCATAGGTATGTATATGTAAGGGGAAACATAATATATATATATATATATATAGGGTTCAGTACCATCTATGGTTCTGGGCATCTACTGGCCGTCTTGGATGGGATCTCTTGTAGATAAGAAGGCAGGGGATCAGCTGCATATGCAAACTTTCAATTTGTTTGTCTCTGTAGCTCAGTGGATAGGAAGATACCATTCAAGTTTCACCTTAAATTCTGCCTCCCCCAAGAAGTCTTCCCTGAATTCTTCCTACAGCTCTCGTCACTTCTTCCTTGGGTGTTCATGTCACTAATGGCAAGTCCCCTGTACCTACTCAGAGTTATATCCATGTACTGCCTCTCTCTTCTGCCAGGTTATAAGCTTTGTTATTACTCACTTACTCACTGAGCACCTATTATGTGCCTAAGTGCAGTAATGGGTGCTAGGAAAAGAGAGACGATGGGACAGATGCTCGTCCTCAGGATCTGATGGAGGTATAGAGGGATGACAGTACACCTTTGCACTGTCACATGTAAGGTGGCAAGTGCTACTACAGAATCATGCTTATGGGCAGCTGGTTCTAGAGCTTGATCTCTTAACTACCATAGTCTCTGATGATCCCCAAATGTTTATCCCTAAACGAGATTCTCTACAAGAGGTCAACTGACTGCAGATTTCCTAGGATGATGACACTCTGACACTTGGGTCCCACCTTTGTGCCTGTATTGATGATAATCAAGAACAGCTGCTGGGCCAAACTCATCCAATAGTCGGCATTAAATGAAGGCAGTTTGTTGTTTACTGATTATGCCTAATAAAGCTATTGAAAAAAATACCTCCCCCAGGGATGAAACTGAATGAGGACCACCCAAGAGCACTCTCTGCCCCAGAGAATTCTAGTTATGTAGCAGAGGCTAACAGCTTGCTTTGTGGGCTTGAGTTGAGCCTTTGCGGGTGGATATAGAATATCTTTTATTTGGTCTTCTTCCCCTTGTCTTATTAATATTTTTAAACAAGAAATCCTTTTTTAATCATAGGGTCAGAAAAAACCACAGACCCAAGAAACTAAATCAAACATACAAATTCAATTAAAATAGAACTGAGCAAGTGGCTGGTTATGGAGAGTCATGAAGACAAAGGAGCTGACTTATCTATTTAACTGATTTATTTATTTACTTTTATTTACACAGTCATCTTGGCAAAATAAAAAAATTAAAATTTTTTTTTAAAAAACAGGCTTTGAGGAAAAATCTGGGCATCTGTAGGTGAATCCAGCACAGGAAATAATAGGGGGCTCAACGAATATTTGCTAAATCCAAATTGATTTTCATAACCTCCCATTCCTCTTCTTCTTATCCAGCTGTAACACATCCTGATTTTCTTTTAGCTCCAGGCACAGGCTTAGCCTGAGGCTTCAGAAAGAACAAGGTCAAGGTTAATTAGGAACAGTCAAAATTCCCAAAATGTTGTGATTCGGGACTTTAAGGACAAGTCCTTAAGAGTTCATATCTTCCCAGGTTTTTATTTCATGGAAGAATAAAACAGGAGCCTCAAAGGAAACCCAAACACTTGCCCAGTGGCTTGGATGGAGCCTGGGGCAGAGGAGAGAGAAGTCTAATCATGATTCTTTGGGAACTTTATTTCTAGAACAAAGGGTACCTGGATCTTAAGATAAGACAGAGCAAATCAGGAAGCAACACTGTAGTTGCCATTTCTCAATCAAATACCATGTGCCCCCTGTCTCCGACTTCTACATTCCCATCTCCAGCTGATTTGGGAAAAAAGAAAAAGAACTCAGACATTGACAATAATCACTAGAGCAATTATCAGGGAGTTTCCTTCTGGAAGAGCCTGGGATGAACACTTAGAGAAGCTGATCCTATCCAGCTAAGATTAATCATTGGATCAATAGCATCATTAGCAGGAGTCCCCTGAAGGAAGCTGCCACCACTGAGTTGACATTTAATCTGTCTCAGATGGCCCCGTGTAAATGTGTAAAGAAGCCACATCCAAAGGGTGAAAGGCCAGGAAAAGGACAGAGGCTAACTCAGCCCAGCAAGAAGAAGGGCGAGGAAGAAGGGGCTGAGCATAGTGTATGTGGAAGGTGTTACCTGCAGCCTGGTTGTGCAAAGGGGACCCTCAGGAACATATCCTAAAGGAAGAACTCAGAGCTTGCCTCCAACAGAGCCTCTGAAGACACCAGCTCTAAACCTACAATAATAATAGCTGCCGTGTATTTTTTCCCAGCCCTGCAGATGAGATGAGAAACAGCACAAGCAGAGGATGTGGGACCAGCAGGAAGAGCAGCTCAGTGCTGCCTCCATGTAACCTACAAGGTGAGGTCGAGCTGGACAGGTACATGGCCCCCTATATGCCAAGTGGCATTGACTTGTCCCCTAAAGGCAATGGGAGTTGAGGCTGGGTCAAAATGGGAGCTCCCTGGTTGTAGGTGATTTCTTGCAGGGTGCCTAGAGAACAGATCAGCCCACTGGTTGTGTAAACACAGTCACCCCTGGTCAGCAACATGAGGACAACTGAAGACTGGCACACCTAAGGGCCTGTTAGAAGTACATTAGACCTCATTAGACCCCACCCAGAACCAATGAATCCCATTATGGATGGGCGCCCACGCATCTGTGCTTAAACGAGTCTGAGAAGCACTGTGTTAGGCATCAGCATAACCAGCAGGCACACAGCTGGTACATTGTGGGAGTGGCCTGAGAGAGCACTGAGGACCTGAATGTGGCAGTGGCCATCCCTGTGATGGGAAGATGTGAGTAGGTTTAGAAGGCCAAGGAGTAATCCTTCAGGACATGGGTTCAATGAAGGAGGAGGATCAAGGAAAATTTCACAGGTTCCTTGGCTGGTTGGAAGAAAGTGACATTTGCTCAGAGCGGACACACCAGAGACGGAGGATGGGGGAGACGTGAGCTTGTGGCGGGCAGCTGTACAGTATCCTCCCCTCCTTCCCTCCCTCATTCTGTTGCATGCCTGGTCAGTTTTAGAGGGTCATAGGAGAGAACAAGAAAGACCCAAATGTCGAAGTATGTGTTCATCCCAGGGAGGCTGCAGTCAGCTGATCCTTGAGTGACAAGCCTGTGCTAGAGATGAACACTGCGGCATCACCAGAAGGTCTGGTGTTTAAGAGTTGAAGCTTAGAAGCCAGCCTACATGATCCTAAATACAATTCACAGGAGGCCATTGATTTGGGCTGAGTTCCTACAGTAGGCCCCAAAAGATCAAACCAAAATGGAGTCGCTCATGCTAAAGTTTCATGTCACCAAGCCAAAATTAAGTTGTTTATCCAGCCTTCCAAGAAATCAGAAGAGGGACAATAGCCAAATCCCCAAACAGACCAGTCCCAGCCAGCACGCTAAGGAATTCCCCTCTGCTTGAACCTTTACAAGGAAAATAACTTTGGAGCAACCAATTGGCTTTTCATTCCTCATTTCTGCTTTCTGCAGCCTTTTCTTATCTATAAATACTCACTGCCCACACTGCAGAGCAGGAGCTCTCTGAACCTCTTTGGGTTCTGAGAATTGCCTGATTTATGAATCATTCTTTGCTCCAATAAACTCTGTTAAGTCTATTTTATCTAAAGTATGTTTTTTTGTTGTTGTTGTTGTTTTTTATCACGGGTCTCATGATTTCCGTTCTATGTGCTAGCTGTGTGAACTTGGGCCAGCTGTTCAGCCGCCATTTCCTCATCTGTAAAACGGTCATGACGGGAGACACGTTTTGGGATTGTGGTAACTTGAAACAGATCCTGCAATGCTGTGCCCGTAACCATCTTAGCTATGCCATGATTGCCATCATTATCATCATTGGTATAACCCATGATAGTGGGGATATCTGGGTAGCTGACCCCGTCCTCTGAGATGGGAAAATTAAAGGGATCCCCGCTCTGGTTCCATCTTAGCTGTGCTCATTCCCGGGGCCTATGCTGCCCCTCCTCCTTCCATGCAATTGCTTTTCCTTCCAGCCCCCTTCTCTGTCACCTTCTGCTCATTGTTGCTCTTTTTAGCTTGAATCAGTTGATGCCACGCAGAATCTCAGGACATATTCAGTGGTAGTGGGTAGAGGATAAAAATATCTTGAATCCATGTATTTGGTGAAGATTTACTGGGCACTAAGGCCTGTGAGACAGGCCCCTGCTTGAGGAGCCCTCTGGACGGAGGTTGAAGGACTTGGAATAGCTCCTTTCAGAACAGAGCAAGGACAGTGGGGGGCGGGGGGGACTAGGAACAGGTACAGAGGGCAGCAAGGGTTCAAGGGAGCAAGGTTTTCCCTCTCATGAGAACCTCCAGCCCCATCCATTTAACAATTTGTGTTCTCACTCTGGATTCATCAAAACATGAGAAATCTGCTATTGGAACAAAAAATGCCAGGAGATCACGCTCCTTTTTATTTTTATTTTTAATGTCCCATCTTTTCTAATCTGAGGGTTTTTGTTTTTTTTTTTTTTTTTTTTTGGAAGTGGGGCCCATTGGCAGGAAAAGAAAAAGAGAAATCCAAGCTGTAAACAGGCAGATCTCCTGGAACGTGATGGCAGCAAGTAGCAGCCCATGAGCCCAGCAACATGGGGCAGGACCAAAGCAGAAGCCCCAGTGCCCGGGACCCGTGCAACCTCCTGGTGTCCACTGTGATCCTATGGATTGATGGATGGACTAACGTAGAATCCCAGAATGGGTTCTGAGAGCTAAATAGGAAGAGGGAAGCCTAGAGGCAAGACAGAAATCCCCAGAGATGCAAAGGTTGTGGAGAGAGTCAGAGAAACACAGAAAGGAAGAGAAAACTAGTCCAAAACTGAGAAACCTCCGAAGGAGGAAGAACCGAGGAGAGGGGCGAATGATGGAGAGCTCTCATAACTTCCTTTTTAGCTGGTCCAAGGGAGCAGAGAAATTTGATCATGAAAACCAGAGCCAGGAGCTGGGAGAAGGGTCAGCAGAAGAGAGTGTATCTGACGACCCAGCCTTAGGCCTGGAATCAAATGATGATTCTCCCAAACATATCAGAGGTGAAGTGACCCACTGATTAGGAAAAAATGTGTTCTGCAATCCCTGCAGGGCCAACAGCGGTTTTGTTTTTCCTTTTCTTTTTCCAAACTCTGGAAAAGGACCTCCTCTCCCCACTGTTTCCTTCTCCTTCCAAGTCATGCACTGCATATAACAGCGGTGACTCGTCTGAGTGAGACAACCTTCACCGGTGTCTCAAAATAATGCAGGTTCTTCAGGTGGGAGAAAATGAAACACCGTATTGGTGAAACAGGCTTGAAAGTGTGAAAGGATGGCTCAGACAGAAAATGGAGGGAAATTGCTTCTGCCTGCACCCAGCCCATACTTATGCACAAGGCACTTCTAAACTGGGGAGTTCGGGAATAGGAGGGTTTTATTTTTTTCTTTTTCTTTGCTTTGCTTTCTTCTTCTCCTCCTCCTCCTCCTCCTCCTTCTCCTTCTCTTTCTTCTTCTTTTTGTTGTTGTTCCTGTTCAGAAGAGTTTAATAACAATATAAGACAGCTCTTGCACTTTAAAAGGAACATATGTTCCTGTTATTAATGTAGCTAGTGATTACATTTTTAGACCATCAAAAGGGACTTTCCTCCCTCACTCCACTCTTCTTGAAAGATAAAGTTTATTTTTCATCAAAAAAAATAATAAATGCACATTATAGGAAAAACAACAGAAGAAAAAAGGAACCAACCCTTTTCCTACAACTCCAGGAAAACTCCTTATACCTTACTTTAATTCATCCCAGTCTTTTTGTCCCTGTGTATGCATTCCTCCTTTATTAAATTTCCTTTCTGAAAAATCAGTAATCATACTAGAATTCCTTGGAATTTTTTTAAAGGAACATAGTAGACTCAGATATGCATTATTTTGGGCTGTCCAGCATCTAATTCACCTTCCTTTGGTATTTGTGCCCACGCTATCTCTTGGGTGTCTTGTTTCCCTTGAGTGTGCCTGAGGGAAAGGTCAGGTGGAATGTTCTGTATTCCCCTAGCCTTGGAGAGGTAGTCTCTTTCAAGTTAGGTCAAGTGGATGCTTCCTTGCTGGAATTTGAACCTTGAAAAAAATGGCAAAAAGAAATAAGTGTAAGCCGGGTGCGGTAGCGCAAGCCTGTAATCCCAGCACTAACGGAGGCTGAGACAGGAGAATGGTGAGTTCAAAGCCAGCTTCAGCAAAGGCGAGGTGCTAAGCAACTCAGTGAGACTCTGTCTCTACATAAAACACAAAATAGGGCTGGGGATGTGGCTCAGTGGTCGAGTGCCTCTGAGTTCAATCTCTGGTACCAAAAAAAAAAGAAATAAGTGTAGATGGTTGATGTTTATACATCTCAACGCGACCTCCATGTGAGACCATCACAGCACAATGTTCTCACCACCTCTATACCACAAGCCTTTCCAGAAATGCTTTGGTTCCTGAGACTGCTTCTCCAGGCTTCCTTCTAGTCTATCCTATGAATGCCCCCATGCTCTTTCAGTAAATTACGTTTTTGCTTACAGCCAAAAGAATCCATTTCTGTTGCTTGCAACCAAAGAATCCTGTATGAAAATGTAGCTAAATGAGCATAGGGAAAAGGAGAGGTCTTATATTAACTGAGAAAAATGATAATAATAAAGGAATGTTTCTGTAACTATGACAAATACCTGAGATAATCAACTTAGGGGAGGAAAGGTTTATTTTGGATCAGCGCAAGCAGAGGCTTCTGTCCACAGTCGGCTGCCTTCATTGCTGAGGGCCTGTGGTGAGACAGAGCATCATGGCGGAAGGATATGGTGGCACAAAATCGTTCAGTTCATGGCATCCTGGAAGGAGAGAGAGAAGAAAGGACAGGGACAAGATGCAGTCCCCAAGGACATGCCCTCAAGGGCCCACTCCTTCATCCTGTTCCTACATTCCATACTTTCTGCTACCTTCCAGGAGTCCATTCAGCTCTCAGTGGACCAACCCACTGATGAGGTCAGAGCCAATCACTTCTCAAAAGTCCCACTTCTGAATATTGCTGCTCTGGGGATGAATCCCTCAACACAAGAACCTGGGGCACTTCACGTCCAAACCATAGCAAATGTATTCTGAGAAATATGGCTTAATTACTTATGGTAAGATATCATCAGTGGAGACTCTCCTAGAAATGACATAAACACAGGATATTCCTAACTAATACCTTGGTTAGATTTAGCAATACTAATAAGAACAGCAGCCCTGGGGACAACAGGCCTGGGTTAAATCCTCACTCTGCCACATACTAGCCATGTAAGATCAGATAAGATCAGAGAGCTCAATCTCCCTGTGCACTGTTTCCTCATCGATATGAAGATGAAAATAATAGAGTCAAATTTAAGAGTCAAAAGGCAAAACACAAGTAAATCACATAAAACAGGAGTCACTCAGTTCAGTTGTAGTCATTCTAAATATTACTCTATGAGAATTTGCTTTTCAGAATCAGGTTTATTGGAAAGAATCAGTCAGTTGCATTTTTTTTCTTCACTTAATTGGACAATCTTTGTGTTCTGATGGGAATGGTAGATTTCATTTAATGTATTACAGATAGAGTTGATGTTCATTTCACTATTTGTTACTTATTTTTTAATTTATTTTTGGATTCCCAATTTGAGTATATAATTTCATTTTTCCAATTGATCTATTGTTAGATAACAGGATGGATGGATGGATAGATAAATAGAAGGAATAGAATCATCATTCTTTCAGTAGTTACTCTGAAGACTGAAGATCTAATATAAATTAACATCTTACCAGGGCCATGGAAGGAACTTAGAATCTTTTGGCCTCTGACTCCTAGTCCCTCCTCTACCTGGTCAGCACACACTTGAGTCTCTGGTGACATCTTGCTCCAGGAAGGATTTACTTTTGCTTCCACCAGGCAGCTAGGCTGAAAATCCAATCAGAGATTTTCAGAGCTTCTGATGATTTGAAGCCAGGCTTTAGTCTTTAGGCGGCTGGTTTATTTCGGGTCCTTCTTTACTCTGAGCATGTTTCTTACTAAGCGTTCCTCAACCTCAGCACTACTGATATTTTGGACCAGAGATTCTTTGTCAGGGAGCCTTTTTGTGTGTGGCTGGGTGCTGAACAGCATTCTTGGTCTCTGTTCCTTGGATTCCAGTACTCTCCCTCAGATGGCAATCGAAGATGTTTCCAGATACTATTGACAGTCCCTTGAAGGGGTCACAGTGCCCCATTTGACAACTGTTGTCCTAGGTACAGTCTATGGGGTCTCAACCAAAAGCCCCAACCCCTGAAACCATCCAAGTGCCTCTACTTCTCAGCGGCTGCTTTGGAATGAAGGGGAAAACGTGCCCAAGTAGGAAGGTTCACTCCTCAGTTCCCTCTGTTCAAGGGGCTGGGACCCTGATTCTCCCTGTCTCTGCCTGGCCATCGTCTTCACATGGTGTGTTTATTTTTTCTAGTTCTCAGTGGAAACCTCAATCTGGAATGATCCAGCTCATCACTGCTGAACTCAAGGATGACAGTCACTTGGAAGAAAAACCTTAAATACCTTCTGTTGAATACAAATATGGAGAGCTGAAAGTCTCTGCAGAGGTCTTTGGTACACTGTACAAACCAGGAGCATGTTACAGATAACAATACAGTGTTCTTAGAGGTGTTTGGGACCTGATCATCCCCCTGTCCTGGGGGGTGGCACTGTGCATTGCAGGATGATTGGCAGTGTCCCGGGTTCTAGTACCAGTTCTTAGAGGAGTTCCTAGAAGAGTTTATGTGCGTTTTATAAGCTAAAATAGAAAGACTTCAACTGAGCTATGAAGTATGTACACAGCTAAAAAAGGTACACTAGGAAACTGTAGGAGATGTTTATTATGAGCCAAATTCAGTCCTCTGATTTTCACCAGCTGTGTGACCTTGGCCAAGTGGAGGCTCAGGGTCTTCTGCAAAATAAGACTGTGGGATTACATAATCTATCAATACCGTCCCTTCCAGCCCTGACAGAGGAGAAATCCATCAGAAAATAGGTTTGTGATCCTTCAGAACACCACATACAGCCAAAGGGAAGCTGCATGCTGAGGAAAAATCAGTCATGTTTGATTGGCCTGTTCCCACTTTGGGTGATGCTCCTAGCCCGAGATGTGAAGGAATCTTCTGGGACATGGGATACCTGGTTTCCAGATGCATCTGACAAGATGCAGCACAATGTCCTGGAGCAATAGGGAGGTGTGTTCTGGGGAAACAGATAACACAGGTGGTCTGTGAGCAGCCAATTCCAAGACCAAAGAACCCTGACCCACAGGCAGAAGTGCGGGTTGGGTGCTGGTGGTACAGCAGCCTTGTCCCCCCTCTTCTTGGTTGCTCAGTATCAGTGCCCTCTGAGTCAGGCCACTCTAATGCCTGTGCCATTGCTGGGGCCCAGTGGACCACCTGGCCTCAGGGGTGCTCCCTCTTTCCCCTGGTCACCTCCCCGACAAAACGCTCCCTGCATTTATTGCCCAGAGTACCACTAACACAAGACCATAGCGCATAGATTTCTAGTGAGGGTTTGGAGATGGCAGAGCGTATTTAGAGCACAGAGCAGGGAACAGTTTCCCATTAATAATTTGACATCAAATCCCTAGAAATATATTTTCCAGTCTCCGCCACAGAGAATGTCTGATCGTCTTTGTCACCTCTCTTTGCTTCAGCAACCCTCAAAGCCACGCGGGTCCCTCCATATCACCTTCAGTAGGATCCCAAGCTCTTGTCTTGTGTGCCATTGGATATTCCAACTTCTGCCCTATTTTGCTGCATATATATGTTCCAGTCTCTTCTGACCTCGTCTTTACCCCTCCAACGTGTGACTCGAGTAGGGTGGGGCTTGTGTTAGTGGTACTCTGGGGAACAAATGCAGGGAGTGTTGTGTGGAGAAGGTGACCAGGGGAGAGAGGGAGCAGCCCCCAGGGCCAGGTGGTCCACTGGGTTCCAGCAGTGACACAGGCATTAGGGTGTCCTGAAGAAGGGTTTTCTTTTTTCAATGAAAACACCTGCCAAGCAATCTCCCTGAGCTTCAGACTCATCTATTCAAGAGAAAAAAAAATTGCCTTTGTCATAAAATAGATTAAACCATCACATAACTCTCATAAATATGTTCATTTATTATGTGTAAATTTTTAAAATGAAACTTAAAAAGAAAACATACAGTGAGAACTTGAAAGTTCTCCTCTAATGCTGGGATTCTGATTCTGTGGTTTTTACCTGACTCATCTTCAAATGGCTAAATGCTTAGAACAATGAACACTGTCAAGGGTGGGAGGATCAGGGTCACGAGTTAGGTGGGTCGGAACTTTCTAGAAGAGAGCAGCTGTTACCATGCATTTGCAGATCTCCTTTTCCCTTTGTGCGTTTATACCAACCCGAACATAGCCTCATCCTCATTCAATAAACAGAAGCTTAAAATCCAGTCCAAGCATGAAACAGTGACAGAGGATGAAAGAGGAAAAAATGACTTGAAGGAAAAAAAAAAAAAATACAAGTGCTGATCTGTAGGAAAAGAAACGTCCATGCCAGAAAAGGGAACGGACTAAATGAGATTCAGAAATACCACCCTCTCCTTTTGCCTCCCAGATCCGTGCTGGTGGGGAGCCTCAAGTGCATCCCACAGATCTCTGCAAGCCCCATGCATTCTGCTGAGGAGGTGGGAGAGAGGAAGCCAGATGGCCCTGGGAAGTGTGGGTGAGTCTGACGTCACACGTAGGAGCCAAATGGTGTTTTCCGAGTCCCACCTCTCCGGAGCCCACCCAGCCTCGCCTCGCCTGAGCTGCTCCTGCCTGGCAGCCATTGCAACCCTTCCTCCCTAGGACAAGAATAAATGACTCCGGCCACTTCAACACATGCCGTGGCTCAGGCCTCATCTGTCCTGTAGCTCCCTGAAGGCCACCACAGGGTCACCTCTGTATCCACCTGGCCTGGCCTCACTCTATTTGCTTAACACACACTTACTAAACACCCAGCCCTCTGCTTTACCCTAGGGAAGTCAGCAGTGAACCAACAAGAGTTTCTCCAGTTGCCAGGGGACAGCTGGGCTCCCTCCCTGACATGAGCCACAGTGGTGCCCTGCAGACTCCCAAGAGAGTTGCCAAGGCCTGGACTCTCAGGCCCCTGGGGCTGGTCCTGCCCTTCCCAGCTTTGCATTCTTGAACCACTGCCTGTGTTCCTGTCTCCTTATCTGAGACCTCAGGGAGGGAACCTCTTCAAGTCCCTCTTCTGGGTGGGAAAAAGGAAAAACCTGAAGGTCACTGTTGCCACACTGATTCAGCAACCTCAACTTTCCCATGCCCATCTCTCCCCACTCCCTGACTCCAGGGGACTTAAGTCTGCTCCGTTGACAGTGAGACACCCCCATCTCTGCTCTGATCCTCCTGCTCTCAACCAACGCCCTGCTCCATGGGCACCAGGGCCGGGGAGCTGGCACTTGCTACAGCTCAGCCTCTTGCTAAGGAGGAAGAGGACATTGGCCTCCTTGGCATTTTCCCTTGAGCTTGGTGATGCTTTAATTGGCTCCTCCTACACCTGGCAGCTCTGCTCTCTCCAGCTCAATCGAGCTCCTGACAGAAAAGAAATAAGCTACATAGAATGGAATAAGATATCAAATGGAATTTCTCACGTTGCCGTAGAATATTGGCTGAAGCTCAAAACCGAGAACAACAGGACACAGACGAAACCACCCGACCCCACTCTGCCCCCATCAAATTCTAGCAACAGGTGTAAAGGTATAGACCCATGTTCTAGGACCTCTTAAGAGGTATCCAAAACTGGTCCTTGGTCCTGGGAGCCACAGTCCACCACATATGCCAACCTGCATATTAGAAGCCTAGAGAGAAAGATGAAGAACTGTAGGTAGGTGGAAAGGGACTCTGTGCTCCTTAGTGCCACCACAGACCCAGAGAAGAACATGATGAGAGACCTCTTTGGAGAGTATCCCCATATCACAGAGCAGGCACCAGAGAAAAAGAAAGGGTGAGAGGTTAGTTAGTACAGCCAGCAATGGCAGAGCAAAGGGAGGCCATTTTGGGAGTGGCTTGTCTTTGGGAAGAGCCAGGGTAAGATGCCGAATGCTTCCGGTGGCAGAGTGGATATTGTGAAAAGCTGCCTGGCCTGAGTCATCCTGAAGGCTCTGCCCCATGGAGTGAGATCACCCTCTCAGATAGAGTGGTTGGCAGGGAAAGTACCTGAAAAGGAACTTCAGGGCCAAAGATTCAAGGGAGATGAGTCAGTAAGCTTAGGTGGGGCAAAAAATGGCAGGATGGAGGTCTCCTGGTGGAAGGTGGTATCTTCTTCCCAAGGAACAGTCAGCACTTGTTTATTTACCTTGATAAAGATCATTTGACAGTCAAGGGATGCATTGGTCCATTTTTTTGGTACTATAACAAAATATCAGAAGCTGGGTAACTTTATAACGTAGAAAGATTTATTTAGCTCATGATTCTGAACATTCAAGAGCAAGGCACTTGCATTGGCTTGGCTCTGATTAGGACTTCATGATATATGGTATTAGGACAGTAAGAGCATATATGGAAGAAAGAGACCACACCTCAAAACAGGAAGCTTTGCATGATTCAAGGTTTTGGCTTACTCTTGTAACAGCTTAGGAGTCCCATGAGCTACTAACTCCTTCTTAGGACGGCTCCTAACTACCTCCCACGAGACCCCACCTCCCAAGGGTTCCAACACCTCCTCTCTGCACCACCACCTTAGGGACCAAGCTCTCAACACATGAACCCTTTAGGGACACACTCAAATCACACCACAGAAGGAGAGAAATGCACAAAGAATCAGCTTCTAAGAAGATCTTCTTCCCCATTTACCTGCCGTTGCTCCTGCAACCCTGCTTTTCAGCCCAACTCTGAAAATGCCAGTACAAGTCCAGCAGGGGTGAGGGAAGGAAAGCAGCAGGAAATGAACGAGGGATGGTGAGACACCCCCTCCCCGTGCTCCTGCTCCTCAACAGGACCCTTATGTCAAGTTCCAGCCTAGAGGGAAGGAAAACCTTAAAGTGAATGAAGAACTGAACTTTGGACATTAAATTGGACTGAACTATTTAATCTCTCAAAACAAGATGATTTTACTACTCAACGGTTGTAAACACACTGAGGTTTGCTTGTACTCTCATCCTGGGCAAATCCTTCTCAAGCAGGTTTGCAGCTATGTTTGGTGAAGAACAGTTATTTCCTTATCTTATCTTACCAAATATAGGTTGTTTGAATGCCAGTTATTCGGGCAAAAAAAGAAGCAGCAGCAGCAGCAGCAACTGGGCGGGAGACAAACAGAGGAAATCTACTCTCCAAACTGCCACCTGGAAAGGCTGAGGAGGCTGCGAACAGGAGTGAGAGAAGAGCCATCACTAACGCCTAACGCATTGCTAACAAAGACAGAGCTGAGTCCAGGCTGAGCAAAGGAGGTGGATGTGCGAGGAGGGGAGAGGGGGTAGTGGGCAGGGTCCTGAGCGGGGCGGAGCTCTGGACATGACCTTGGAGGCAGAGTACAGGAGATGATGTGGTCCACAGTGACAAGACTGCATTGACAAAGTGACAGAGACTGACTTAAGTATGTCTATAAGGCCACTTTTAATGTTGTTTCTAGAACAAATGAAGGAAAGAGTAAGAGTGGAGCCCCATTAAGAGAACCCCTAGAATAAATCCCCAATGGTTGCTTTTTCTCAGATTCTGGAAAACCAGAAAGACTGGTGGCCATGAGTACTTCAGGATTCTTTTGACCAAAGCAATTGATTGGAAATTAACCAACACACACACACACACACACACGCACACGCACAGGCACATGCACAGGCATATGCACACACTCTGGAGTGAAGAGCAAACATTTATCATGAGACCTCCAGAACATGTTGGTCTCACCTCCTCTCCCTCTCTGTATACAGTTTCCAGTCTCTTGTTTAACAGAATTTCTATATGAAGAGGTATGTTGGAGTTATTCTTGAGCCACATCAAATCCATTTTAAAGATTTTTTTTTTCACAAATGGCACAATGAAATTTAGAATGGTATCTTTTTTAACAGCTTGTAAGATAGGCCAAACAATACTGCCAATTATCTAAATTTTGATTTTTTTTTTTCAACAACAATTCCACTGAGCACTCTACCTTTGGGACAGCTGACTCCCACACCCTGAGCAGCAATGTTCATAACTGGCTCCCATAAATCAGCATAAGCTGATTCGACAACTTCCCAGGAAGCCCCATCCATTCTCTCGCATTTTAACCTATTTTAATAGCACTATACATTGAATATTTTGTTCTATGCCAGGCACCATGCTAAGCACTTTACATACAATATAAAAACCCATCATTACAAAACCTCTTTAAGATAGGAACTCTTATTTTCCAGGCACACCTCATTGCATTGTGCTTTGCTTTATGGTGCTTCCCAGATATTGCTCTCTTTTGCAAATTGAAAGTTTGTGGCAACCTGCCTTGAGCCAGTCTAGGGACACCATTTTTTTTCCAACAGTTCAGATGTTTCTTAGCATTTTTTAGCAATAAAGTATTTTTAAATGAAAGTATGTACATTGTTTTTTAAGACAATGCTTTGCACATTTAATAGAGCAAAATATAGTGTAAGTTTAACTTTTAGATAGACTGAGAGATCAAAAAATTAGTTTGACTTACTTTATTATGATATTTGCTTTGTTGAGTGGTCTAGAACCAAACCCCCAATATATCTCAAGTATACCAGTATATCCTTATTTTACAGCTGCAGCAACTGAAGCATGGAGAGCCTTGGTCATATATTCAAGATCACCCAGATGGTCAGTGGCACCCACCTTTAGTGGTAAACTAGGTTTATCACTAGGTTGAGACTCTCACCTTAATTCCCACCACACTCCTCCCCTGGCCTGCCAGACAGGATGTTTGCCCATATCCTCCCTACCTCGGTGCCTTGTCTGTCAAAAAAATAGTGCACTGGTTTCACTTGGCTCTTTCCCTTTCATCACCACCAAATCTGCCATGAGAGCTCAGGCCCTAACCTAGCGTAACAAACTCTTTTGCTAACTATTTCCCTGTTGGGGCAATTGGATCAAGACAGACAGTGGTCACCTGGATCAGCTTTTACTGGTTTATGGGAGCCAGTTGTGAACATTACTGCCCTACTATGCATTCAATGACATCATGTTGCTAGCTTGAACTCAGCCATGATAAGAACATTTACACCAGGGAAATTGGCAGACATCACAGATCAGGGCTTTGGGGAAGGGAAAGTCACATTCGCCGGTACAGCACTTGTAACAAACAATAAGTAAAACCATCTCTTCACCATCTTTTCTTCTTCATAGTTCTTGATAAACAAGCCCTTCTTAATTCCCAACAGCCCAACAGAAGTTCAGTTGAAATCATCCATGTAGGAACCAGCTCTTCTTGTTCAGAATGCAAATATCTTTCTTCAACCTGTGCTGCTTTCCTTTCAGCATTAAGAGAAACAGGCTAGAAAATGTTGTCATGCTCTCTCACATTCTGTTGAGCTTGCAGTCTTGCTGGAAGGAGGGAGCCAATCTCAGGTGCCGAACATCAAATTGCTTATTGGAACAGCTGCTGCTTTCAGCTGAGTAAGCAGGACATTCAAGGGTGGTGCTTTCTTACCATGGTTCTGCAGCCAGTTAAAAATTAGTGTTATGGACAGAAAATAAGAAGCAAAAGGGAAACTACCAGATGGTTTGACATGAGCCACAGCCAGAAGCCTCCCTGAGATTTCTAACACCGTGTAGGGTAGATGAAAAAATGCAAACACCAAAATACGAAAGAGCTGTGTCTGAATCTTGGCTCTACCCCTTGGCTATATGTTCTGATGGGACAAAAAGGCAGAGGCGAGAAAGAAAAGGTGAAGTGAATATAAGTGAGAGCTCTCAAGGCTGAAGGAGAAAGACTTGTCACTATAACAAACTCACTGACGATTCCAGCACATTCACTTGCTTATTCCATATTTTTTATGCATTTACTATGAGCTATGAGATATAGTAGATATAATTGTGAACAACATTCACAGGTTCTGCCCTCAGGGAGCTTACAGTCTAGTGGAAAATAGAAACATCAAACATGTAGTACTAATAAAGTTTGAACTTGGTTATGATAAAGAAAAACAATAACAGGGAGGAGTTGGGGCAAGCCCAGACACTAGCAGCTAAAGTCCTGCTCATGGAATAAAAGGACATGGAGGCTCCAAAGCCATAACAGATATGTTGACAATACGGCTGGGACTGGTCACTCTTGCTTAAAGAGCCTGAGTGGGCCAGACATTATAGCTTTGGAGGCAAGAGAGCCATGAACCTCCATCATATAGAGAGACAGTGCTAACATTAAACCAACCTTCCAATTACTATTTGAATGAGTTCGGTGGGAGGTACAGGATCCAGTATGGTACATGATCTACAGCATATGCTCCATAATTAGTATATTTATAGAATGATTAATCAATGGAAATTTTATTTTAAAAACTAAGTTCTCTTAAGCTGTATACACAGGCTGCTTGGGGTATACATGTCTAATTATTTATCTGCAAAAGGATTTAATGAAGCTCAGCAGTCTTGTCCTAAAAGGTAACTTGAGAGTCTGCCCAGCAAGAGGCTGGAAGGTGCTTGTGTTCCACATACCTCGAATACTCAGCATTCATTTCCAGCTGCAGTGAGAATACACACCACCCTTTTCAACCCTCTCCTCTTGCTCTACCCAATACGTAGTTCCACCCACCTTGACTCTATATATTCCCAGATCCTCCCAGGTGAGCTTCCATTTCATACTTTTCAACAAAGAGCAATAGGATAAATGCAATTTGATTTGTTTGCTTTTGTAAAATCCTTATTTGGAGCAAACTCAGTAAGTAGAAAAACAAACCCATCGTCCATGACACGTGTCATTTTGATATTAGGGGAAATATGGTCATTATAAAAGCCTGAACACTCCTGGAAGTCTGAGCTGGAATTGGTGGGTTTGATTGCTACCCAGGGTTTCCCTACACTGGGCCACTGGGCCTGTCATCTCTGGTGATGCTGTCAGGTTAACTTCCGTGGCACTTTCTATCTGCTGGGTTTTCCATGGGAGAGGTAGGCTGTGATGCTGGACTCCCTTGCACTTTTGCTCACCTTTAGCATAAATTATCAGAGAATGTAGCAAAATGCAGGTCGGTCTGTCTCCCTACAACTTGCTTTAATTTAGCACAGTGGGTCATAATGGCTTTGTTCCTCAGCCAGACCTTCCAGGAAACTGTTTTCACATATTAATGTGACATGACTTGGAGAGTCACAATAACCACAAGATAAAGGGAATTAGTTAAAACTTAATTAAAAACACGTGGATAACAAGTAGACTACTGTGTGTTTAGTATTTTGCATTCTTTGTTGCTGGATTGGCAGAAAGGGAAGAAAAGGCTTTGTAGCAAGTACAAAGGCCTCGATTAATTCAGACCAGAGCATTTCGCCCTGGTCTGAAATGATCAGATCAAAATCTGAATCAGAAGGAAATGAAATTGGTGATTATGACACCCGTCAGTGCCCACCCCGCCCCACCCAGGACAGAGTAAGAGGACACGCATGGAGTTCTCCTCAGTCCAGAAGCGCTAAGTCAGTGGTCGCTTCCTTTTAATGTGCTTAAGAAGCATCTTGAAGTACTTACTCAAAAGCCGATTTGGGTGAGCTAATCCTAGACATTCAAATATAATGAACCTGGCATTGCAGACCTAAAATTTTCATATTGTAGCTAGTTCATGTCAGCACCCGAGTTATTTCTAGACCAAATACATTTGGTTATAACAGATGATGAGAGGAGACACTTTGACATTATGTAAATGCCTTGCTCTTCATTAAACTTTTACTCCCTAGTTTTGGCATCTATAAATGAGCCTCACCTGAACCAACTGGTGACAATCACAGTTACCAAATGATGACTTTCTAACTCCTACATTTATTAGTTGATATTTGTTATTCCTTCTTGGTCCTTTCTACTTTTACTAATTGGAATTCTCCGGTAAGGAAGAGCTCACCCGTTGTTGTTATCTACTTTACCCGATGGGAGACGGATGCCTTACTGTTATTTATTTATTTATTTATTTATTTATTTATTTATACTGAGGATTAAACTCATGGGTACTCAATCACTGAGCCACATTCCCCACAGCCTACCACTCCCACGGGGGATGTATTTTATTTAGAGACAGGGTCTCACCAAATTGCTTAGCACCTCACTTTTGCTGAGGTTGGCTTTGAACTCTCAATTCTCCTGTCTCAGCCTCACAAACCGCTAGGATTAGAGGCATGCGCCACTGCACCCCGGCATGTCATTTATTTTTAATGCTTTTATTGTTCCACATTTGGCCAAGGGTACCCCCTCTAAGCCGGCTCCCTAACCTATTAAGTATTTCCTTACTATCTGGACAACACAATGTTCCAGACTGATCTTGTTCTTGCCCTGCCTAGCCCTGGAACCAGATATTTCTCTAAGGAGACCTGGTACCCTTCAGTGGCTGCTTTAGTCAGCTTTTTCACTGCTGTGACTAAAAGATCAAACAGAACAATTATAGAGGAGGAAAAGTTTATTTGAGGGCTCATGGTTTCATAGGTCTCTATCCATACACAGCAGGCTCCATTCCTTGGAGCTGGAGGTGAAGTAGAACATCTTGGCAGAAGACTGGAGTGGAGGGAAACAGCTCACATGATGATCAGAAAGCAGAGAGAGACTCCACTTGACAGACACAAATAGATACCCCAAAGCCACGCCCCCAACGACCCAGCTCCTCCAGCCACACCCCACCCACCTTCAGTCACCATTTGGTAAATCCCATCAGGGGTTTGATTCACTGATTGAGTTAAGACTCTCATAACCCAACCATTTCTCCTCTGAACCTTCTTGCACTGTCTCACACATGAGCTTTGGGGGGACACCTCACATCCAAGCCATAACAGTGACAATGGTTCTGAAAGGAAAATGCTACACCTCAAGGACCCAACATGGTCACTATGATATTCCTCCCCAAATGTGTATTCTAAATCTACAAGGAAACATCAGACAAACTACAGCCCAGGGGCATCCTACCATACAGCTGTGCTCTTCAAAAATGCCAATGTCCTAACAGGCAAAGAAAGGAAGTTTCCAGATTAAAGAAGATCCAAGAGACATAAAAACTCATTGCAATCCATGACACTAGCTTGGATCTTGACCAGAATTCTTAAAATTGCTCTATGAAGGACATTTTGGAGATGACAGGTAAAATTTGAATAAGGCTGTAGATTAGATGATAACATTGTACTAATACTAAATTCTCTGATTTTGAGGAAGAACATGATAAAACAAATGTGATGATATATGGTCATGGTTATACAGAAATTCTTTGTAATCTTCTTGCAAATGTTCCTGTCACTGCAAATTTATTTCCAAATGTAAAGTTCTAAAAAATGGCAATTTGGCATGAAGGTAAGCTTTCCAAAGTGCAGTAGTAGTGGTCCAGGAACGAATGGGGACTTACTTAAGCAGACAAATTTCATCTAATATATGTATTTCAATAATGTATTTTAAAGTGCTTGTATCAAGTACATCTAATCCAGAATTTCACAGATACTCGTACTCATGGAAGGTGTGTAATCAAGTCAATTTAAAGAAAAATATCCAGTAAATAATAGGATGTGTTTTTGTGCAGATATGACAAAAAACTGTGAATGTTGGCCAAGAATAGCTGACATTTAAAGGAACATGGGCATATTGGAGAAAAGCACTTAAATCAGGAGCCCTATGTTCATTTAGACATGGCCTCATACTTACTGTCTTGAGCAAATCTCCTTATCTTTGTCTATAAGGCAATGCAAATGTTTGTCCACACCATTGTGTCTGATGATTAAAATGGTATTGACTAGGACCAGGACTGTCACTCCACCAAGAATGGCAGTGGATACAAATGAAGATAACCCAAGAGTGCCCTTCACTTGTTTCCATCCCAACCTTTGACAGCGCCTCCATCAGTTGGCCACCAACATGCGAAGGACTCTTCCTTTTAACCTCCTTCTTCCTGGGTAGAGGATCCTCTACTCCTTCCTCTCCTCCCCCACTGGAAAGGTAGAATGTGAGATTCAAACCTCTGAGCAGAGCTACTCTGACAACATTGGCTATAATTTGGTTTCATCCAGTTGACCAGACCTTCTTCACCCGATTCTTCCCCTTTAGAGATAATCCTGAGCTCTCTGGACCTCTGAGCACATGAAGTGTAATGTTGTGAAGAAATGATCACGATGTAAGTGCATATTTTCATTCTCTGATTTTAATAAGCTCTTGGTTATGTCTAGAGTTGTGCAAAAAATTAAAGTAAAGAGAATGTTTCACTTTACTTTCATTGACATTTCAGAACACAGAAGAACAATGGACAAGAATCATTTACATCAGGAAAAAAACTGGATTTGAAACTTCACACCTTAACTTTTCATCTAGGTGATGTAGAACAAGGGGCTTAACCTTTCTGAGTTTGTTCACATGCTCCTTTGACTTAAGATGGGGTTATGTCTCAATAAAACCATCATAAATAGAAAAGATCCTAAGTAAAAAATTCATTTATTACATCTAATCTACCAAACATCACAGTTTAGCAGCACAGAACACTGTAATCAGTTTACTCTCCTGATCACGTGGCCACCTGGGAGCTGCTGCTGAGAGGAAGAGGGTAGTCTTGTACTGCATCCTGCTAGTTGAGGAAAAGATGGAAGATCAAAATTCAAAGTATGGTTCCTACTGAATGAATATCACTTTTACACCACCGTAAAGTTGAAAAATCATAAGTAGAACCAGCATAAGTCAGAGACCATCTGTTTCTACTTCCTTAGCTAAAAACCAGAATACTAAAATCTACCTCATCAGTTAGCTATTAAAATTAAACAAGATCATGATGTAGGGCTGCCAGTTTTAAACTTTAATATGCTTGCAAACCACCTTGGGATTCTTGTAAAAATGCAGATTCGGATTGAGTGGGTCTGGGGTGAGCACTGAGATTCAGCATTTCTAGAAAGCTCCAGGTGACTCTGATGCTGTTGGCCCATGGACCACACTCAGGGTACCAAAGACAGAAGACTGGGATGATGGGTAACCCATGGCAAGGTCCATATGCATTTACTTCTCTTTCTTCTACTTCCACCACCTCTTCATTTTCTAAAGGGAATTGTTAGCTGAAAGAACTTGCTAAGAAAAGTCAATCACAGGATGACAAAGAAAAAGTGTAAGAAATTCACAGCTCTTCACTAGAGGTTGATTAGGGTCAATAGAAGATATATTTAAACCTAATTAAGACTAAAGGATTCTTCATTGGGCTGAGAGAAAGTCTAAGAGTGAAAGCTTTTGAGGACACGTTAACTTCTGTCAGACTGCTGTCAGAAAAAGCTTGTGTCAGGAGAGTACACGGACAACTTTGCTCTCTGGCTGGTTCTGAAGGCACTTGATATATAAAACTCAGGAAATAATAATAACTCACATGGACAAATTGTTTTAAACTTTATGAAACCCCTTTGCCTGCATGAATAGATCCCAGTCCTCATTTCAGCCTCACTTGTTACCCATCTTCGCAAACTGGAAAACTCCTTGAGTCCAGGATCCTTGCCCTGTTCCCATTTCTATCCCCAACATTTGACCAAAGCCTGGCATCCAGCAGACATTGGATAAAAACTATTTTTTAATAATAATATCACATTTCATGGAGTCTGAATGACCACTGAGTATGCCTTGTCCTATTATTTTATGCTATCTCTAAGATGGTTGGCAAGGAGGGAGACAATCAGAAACAGAGAGATGTTTCCTTATGACCTTAGATTCAATGACTTTGAGACAAGTAAGGATTTTTTTGAGTTGTGTTGGAACCGGAAGCCATCTTCTCTCAAGACAGCGTAGGTGGACTCTTGACTTGGAAGATGAAGAAGGCAGCAGAATTCATGAGACACTGTTCCAAGGCTGACGGCCCCTTTACAGAAAGAGTGCTGAAGAAGAGGAAGAGGAAAGGAGGAGGAAGAGGAGACAGAGGAACAGAGTGGAAGAAGAAGCAGAAGAGGAGACAAAGGAAGCTGAGAGAGAGGAATAGATGTCACTACGGTCTCAAGTTACACAAATCAGTATGGTAGCTATTAGGGGAACCCACAGCTACAGAAATCTAATGAATGAGGATGCTTGAAGCAATTAAGAATTCTCTGCCACTGGCATAAAAGCCTTGAATCAGGACAGACGTCTTCCTGCTGTGGGCTAATGTGAAAAGGAACAATTTTACATGTTGTCAGAGAGGCTCTCTCAACTGATAATCACACTGAAGGCCAGACTTTCAGACCCTATGAGACAAATGAGGAAATTACACATGACCCCTATTTCAGTCAGTTTTTTCATCACTGTGACCAAAAGACCTGAGAATAACAATGTAGAGGAGGAAAAGTTTATTTGGGCTCATGGTTTCAAAGGTTCAGTCCATGGTCGACTGACTCCATAGCTCTGTGCCCAAGATAAGACAGAAGAGCATGGCAGAAGGGTGTGCCAGAGGAAAGCTGCTCAGGACAGGACAACCAGGAAACCAAGAGAGCTCTACTCATCAGGGACAAAATGCAAACCCCCAAGGCATGTCCTCAGTGACTACTTCCTCCAGCCACACCCTATAGTTACAACCCAGTCAATTCCTATCTGTGGATTAACCCACTGGTTAGGTTACACCTCTCATAATGTAATCGTTTTACTTCTGAACATTCTTGCACTGTCTTACGCATGAGCTTTTGGAAGACACTTTGTATCTAAACCATAGCAACCCCCAAGTGAGAGTTTCTCTCCCTGGTGGAGCTACATGGCACCATAATTTAGAGTGGTAGCAACACCCCCCAGGCTGCCGTGTAGCAACCTTTATTTGAGTTGAAAGAGCATTTGCACAGATTCTCTCAAGTAATGAATTGGGGCAAGCTACTTAATTGCTCTAGGCCTCAGTTTCCTCATCTACAAAATGTTGAAAGCAATATAACCTACTTCATCTTGATGTGAGAATGAAGTGAGTTAATCCCGAGAACCTTATGAACAGCACCTGACATAAGGCAAGTCCTCAACGAATGCTACCTATACTTTACAATTACTACCTGACATATGATCTGTCCTGGATTAACACAATGACATTAGGATGCATTAACACCTGCAGCATCTCTTATCCAGAAATGTTTTTAACGTTGATTTATAAAGGCAATGGGAAATGAAAAATTTCATTACTGCTAGGAAGAGTCCAGATCCAGAAACCCAGGCACCTGGGCGACCACAGTAGTTCACATGAAGCAGCCTCGGGGAAGTCCCATGCCTCCTTTCAGGATGTACACTCTGTGCCGTGTAATCGGTCTTGTGCACAAAAACATTAACCTCTGGAATCGAATGTGTCTGTTAATAAACCAGCATGCCGCTCACACCGCCGGCCCCCCTCATGGCGTCCCCACTTTGGAACCACAATGTCAGCTGGTTGAACTCCTTAGGCACAACGTAATTTGTAAATGTGAAAGATCCCAAATTATCTTCTCCTGAGGTAACAAATCAAGTACAGGGCCCACAAGTCCAGACAGTTTACACGCATAGAAACAAATCACAACAGTAACGGGAATATCAATCTCATAACAGTTTAAGAAAAACAAGTGTATTTCTTATCTCTAAGATTAATGAACCAGGCTATAACCTCACCTCTAATTGTGGCTGAACAGAAATTAGGTGCTGTTTTTAATCTATTCTGCAGTAACATAATAATGTCATGTCACAAAAGTTCATATAGAAAGGGTCTATACTCATCTGCAGAATTATTTAAAATACCACTGCATAGACATTAAGGCAAAATTATTAAATTTTTTCCCAGATGCACTGATGTTTAAAGGAAAACATAAATATCAGCTGTAGCCCAGATGGTAAAAATAACTTCTGACTGAATAAGATTTTGTTTTCCTACTATGGATATAACTATAAAAATATTTATTTGTATAGTATATTTGTTATGGTTTGGATATGGAATGTCCCTCAAAAATTTCATGTGTTAGGCACTGCTACTATGTTCAGGTGAAAAGATTGATTTTTGAGGGCTCTGAGGATTAATTCATTTAATGGATTAATCATTTTAATAGACTACTAGGCAGTAGCTGTCGGCAGATAGGTATGGCTAGAGGAAGTAAGTCACTGGGGTGTAGGTTTTAGGGACTACTTCTTTCCTGATCCTCTCCTCCCTCTCTCTCTCTCCCTCTCCCTCTCCCTCTCCCTCTCCTTTTCCCTCTCCCTCTCTCTCTCTCTCTCTCTCTCTTTCTCTCTCAGCTGCCATGTGCCAAGCATATTTCCTCCACCACACCCTTCCACCACGGTGTTTCTGCCTGGGGGCCCACTGACCACATACCGAACCTCTGAAACCATGAGCCAAAGTAAATCTTTGCACTGAGGCTGCTTCATGAGAACTACTGTGGTCACCCAAGTTCCTGGGTTTCTGGATCTGGACTCTTCCTAGCAGTTATGGAATTTTTAATTTTCCCAAATAAGTTTAGCAAAATGTCACAAAGACACAATTATCAATACTTTTAAAATATACCATTGATATTGTCAGTCAGATATAAGCTTCTCAGCTTATATCTTCCACTTCATTTTGAAAGAATGCTTATATTATCCGAATTTAACCAGAATCCATTCTCCTGTTTTCACCTTTGAGTTGGACCTCAAACCCTGAAAAGGTGGGATAAGAAAGAAGGACAAGCTGGCAGAAAGGGAAGGAGAAATTGGTTTCCTTTAGACCAGGTAAACCCCAGAGCAGAGGGAATGTGTGTGGAGGCCCAATTGCCAACATAACTGCACCTTTCTTCCTTTCAAAATTCTGTCCAAAAGTATTGCATATCTAATGAAATGTCACATGGTTAAAAATAAGCATGCCCATTGAGCTTTGTTCCACATGAAATAAAACGTGTGTTTTCTCCTCATAACTCCATAGTCCATCTATAAGACTGTGAGTGAGCAAGGAAAGGATTCAGCATGATCAAAAATCTGTTTTACTAAAGAGACAAAAGCAACACTTCCCAGTAAATCCCCAGTCAATGAAGCCTTGGGCCACATCCATGCTGCTGATTTGGGAAATGGAATTTAGACACAACTTCAAGTTGAATCACCCTATTACATTCATGTGTAAATGGATCTGAGAGGAAAGTTATAATGAAGCCACACTGAAGTTCAGCCATTAGTCTAGGTGATGAGTTGTGCTTATTTAACAGCCCAGGAAGCTCTAGATCAGGTACATCCAGGTGAAATGATCTTTTGGTCTCTGTGTATAATATGTGTGCTTATTTCTTTTTCAACTGAAGTGCTTTTCCTTTTGAAATTATCCAAACCATGCATAATCAACATAAGAAGGGTGATATGTAAAATGGACCTTTTTGCTACGTGATGAATGAGCAATGGCTCTAGAACACTCTCATTTAAGAGAGAACAAAAAATACTAGGGGGAAACAAAAGACTAGAGCCCGTTCTTCCCTCTGTGTGTTCCCCTCAGTTTTTGTACCAAAAAAGGCTTCAACAAAAAGAAAGAAACCACATGCCAAGGATTGCTAACTGCCCCCTGGAGCCTTGTCCTGAGCACCCCATAATTCTGGGGGTGTTGCTAGCTGGAACACTTAGTCAATCAAGCCTCTCTTGGTCTTATGCTTGCTGATGAAGGACACAAGATTTGATTCTACTACTAAGAGCAAAGCAAAGCTTTCGAAGACCAGATTTACCTTGTTCATGGCTCTGAAAATTTCCCTAGGAACTAGAAAGACCCAGGAGAAATCCTTGGAGTGGACATCTTCCTTATCATCAAGAAGAGCCAACAAATAGCTTAACTAATGGCTTAATTCCTCCCCAATGATCACAATAAGGACCCATATTTAGGGCCTATGGAAGAGCACTAGAATAAGTATCTTCTTAAGAGAACAGAAGAAATGCACAGCTTAATGAGGAAGAAAGATCTGGAAGCAATTAACTACACAAATAGTACCGCCCCTTAAAGGTAGGATGCAGGGGATATGGGCAGGGGATCCTCCCAGTGGATGCCTGAAACCACGGATAGTGCTGAATCCTACGTACAATATGATTTTTGTTCTGTGTATTACCTATGATAAGACTTAATGTATATGTTAGACACAGTAAGAGATTAACAATAACTAATAATATAGTAAGACAACTATTAATAGAACATTAAAGTAGGACATTAAGTACAATAAGAGTTATTTGCACACAAGCACTGTGATTCTGTGACCATGAAGTAACTGGGTGACTGTAGGTGGGCAGTATACCTGGCATGGATGCTCTGGGCAAAGAGATGAGTCACTGATTCATATCCCAAGAGGAATGCAGCAGGCTGGTATCAGATTCTATCACACTAATCAGAATAGTGTGCTATTTAAAACTTAGGGATTGTTTATTTCTGGAATTTTCCATTGATTTTCAGACCATGGTTGACCATAGCTAACTAAAACTGCAGAAAGCAAAGGGGAGGGAGGGTACTTCCCTGGGTTGAGTTAAACTCAGATCAATGAAAAATACTATGTGATCTGAAGGAGGTCTAAAATCCCACAAAGAAGTCATAGAAGGCTTATGAAAGGATGTCATTTGACCAGGGTGATGAGGGAAAAGCAGAAATTGGTCAGAGAAGCAGAGAAAGGGCATTTATTCTGGAAGAAAGAAACAGCAGCACAGAGGCCTTGAGGTCTCTAAATGCAGACGGCACAACCTGCATCTCTGCATAGCATGCAGTATGGGAATGCGAACAGAAGGTGAAACCAGGAAGGAAGCACAGACCCCAAGGACTATATGCCAAGGTCTGAATTTCTCCAAAATCCATGTGAAAGCTGATTCCCACTGTGGTGGTAGTAAGAGGAGAGGTTTTTTGAGAAATTGTCGTCATGAGGGCTCCACCCACTTAAATGGGTTGGTGCCTTATAAAAAGGCTGGAGAGAACTAGATTAGGACTTGGTGTCCTTCCACCTTCCACCATGTAAAGACAACATTGGCGGCATCATCCTGGAAACCAAGATTGGGCTCACGCAGACACTGAACCCACTAGAAACTCTATGGTGGACTTCCAAGCCCCCAGAATGTGATTAAGTATTTGGTCTTAACAAACAACCCAATCTGTGGTATTTTGTTACAGCATCAGAAACAGACTAAAATGACATATCGGGTCGTATGTATTTATTTTGGGAATAAAATGGAAAGCCAGTGGAATTTTAAAATAAAGGAAGCATTATACAATATGAGATTTCTAGGAACTATGTGGAAGACAGGATAAAGGGAAGAAAAACATTTTATTTTTTAGTAGTTTCCTCCGTGGGAGATAATGCTGGACTGAACTATAAGGGTGGGATTAGGAGTAAAAGAAAAGAATAAATCAGAAAGAAATTTCTGATTTGGAATTGTGGGACATATTGGCCAATCAAATAGAATGAATAAAGGAGGGGGAAGAGAAATGAGTCATGTCAAGATTTTTATCTTCTATGGTTGGGTGGAAATTAACATCATCAATCAAGAAGAATCGGGTTTAGACAGACTGAGTTTGAAATGCCAAAAAGAAGTCAAACCTCAATGCCCAACACACAATGGGAAATACTAATCTGGTTAGAATATTTTATGGGTAGTAGGCACTTGCTTTAAGTTTTACAATGTTCACAAAATTCAACAGGTATTCAGAGAGTAGGAAGCATAATTCATATCCTCTTGGAATTTCTCAAGAATCTCAAGTAAAATCAAGATTTTCATTTACATTTTAATCTCAAAATTTTTGAATTCTCTTCAGATTTTCCCTTTTTCTTCATAGCAAAGCTCAGTTCTGACCTACAGGAAGCTTTCTTCTATTCCCAAAGCTTAAAGTCATCTCTCCTCCTCTGAATCTTGCTGACAGTGCCTCTCCTTTGACATTTCTATAATAACTTGTGCCTAATTGTCAGTTAAACTTTTACAAGCATGTGCCTTGCTCTCCCTAAAGGAATTGGGAACATCTTCAAAAGCAGGAGCTAATTAATTTAATTCTTCTTGTTCCAGCCCTAAAGTCCTCACTGCTTGTCCTGTAGAGCAACTCAGTTGTGCTCGAATCCCAGCTTTGCCTGAATTGTTACTGTGGGCAAGTCATTTACTCTTTGTCTGGGTTTCCTCATCTAATAAAGACAATAACAGTGACTCCTTCATGGACGTGCTATGAAACATGAGATAACAATGGAAAAGCATTTCCTAAGTTCCTAGGACATACCAAGAGTTCAATAAACGTTTGTATCAGTCTGGATGTGCTGTTTAGAAACAACTTCAGGGTTTTAGTGGCTGGAAACAACTAAGATCTCTTTCTTTTTCATATTATAGACTAAATGGATTGACAAGGGATTTCTGCTCATCAAGTCCCTCAAGGACCCAGGCTGACAGTAACCACCATCTTAAACATTGTTTGGTTGCCTCATCAAAGAGGAGGAGAGTCCTGGAGATCTTGCACTAGCACTTAAATATCCCAAAGCAGAAATGACATGTCTCACTACCAAAGTCACTGGCCAAAGCGGTCACATGGCCCCATCCAAACACATGGAAATAAGGAAGTATGATCCCCAGAAGGAAAAGAGAAGTGGATCATACTTGAGTATCTCTAATGACCACCCACCAGCACGTTAGTTGTGCTGCTGCCATTTTGCTGATGCTACAATAAATTCTTACATGTAAATTAATTAGAATAGGGTCAGGCCCATACTAAAGGCTCGGTAAGCGTTAGCAACCAGCAGTGTTCATTCCAGTAAAGGTTCCACATAAATCAAGTGTGGTCAGGCCAAACATTAAAACACATATATATGTGTGCATGCCCACACAAAGGTGAGGTTATTTGAACTGAATTGATGTATTCCAACTCAAATTGGAATAAGTAATCAAAAGTACCAATTTTAAAAATAAATAAAAAGTAGAATGAAGATCAGTAGAGTAGAGGAAGGGAAACAGAGGGGGAAAAGAAGAGAGGGAAAGTTGAAGTTCTGGGGATTGAAATCATATGCATGTATGAATTATATTAACATGCATATATAAATATGTCAAAATGAACTCCAATACTATGTATGACTATAATGCACTAAAAATAGCTTTTAAAGTTAATGCATATATGATATAAAAATACAGAAAGCAAGCCTATTCCATCTGGGGGAAGGGAAAATATCCAATCCCAGTCCCCTCTAGCCTTTGTTTCACCTGAGCAAGGAGAGAGGGAGATAGGAAACATTTGTGAAGGTCACATCCCAAAGTCACAGGTCCATAAAAATACTGAGACTTAAGCCTAATTGTAGAATGCTTCTACATCCTTGCTCTTTGAAGGAACCTACCCATTAAATGAAGAATGCCTACCCATTAAGAGGGCGAAGTATAGTAACAGTGGAATAACACTGTTCAAGGCATATGCTCTTTAAGAGTTCTTAGAGAAACCCAAGAACCACAAGGAAAACAAAAACAAGAACACTAGAGAAACTTAAGGTCCTGGCACCTATGGCTACAGCAGGCATTAAAGACAGACCAACTCCCAGCCCAGTAAAGGCCTATTTATCTCAGTTCCTGTGACCCAATACATCATGTTGAGCTCTCAATAAAAAATTACAAAGCATGAGAAAACACAATTTAAAGAAACTCTAAAGAGACAGGCAAGCATCAGAACCAGACTCCAGATGTTACACAGATTCTAGCATACTGTTTTAGAGTTCTCAAACAAGAAATTTAAAATAACTATGATTAATATGCTAAGCATGCTAATGGAAAAAGTAGACAATGCAAGAAAAAATGAGTAATGTAAGCAAGGGAATCTCTAAGAAATAATGAAAAGGAATGGGGAGAGATAAACAATAAAATAAAAACACCATACCAGATATGAAGGATGCCTTTGATGGTTCATCAGTCTAGACACAGCCAAGGAAGGAATCAGTGACATTGAAGATATATCACAAAAAACATTGTTCCAAACTGAAATGCAAAGACAAAAAAAATATAAAAATCAGATCAGAATACCCAAGAACATTTGGTAGTTTCAAAAGATGTAATGTGTGCAACTGTATAAAAGAATAAAAATAAAAAGAGAAATTATTTGAAATCATCATGACCAAGAGCTTTCCAAAATTAATGACAGATCTAGGAAGTTCCAAGAACACAAAGTAAAGATCAAAAAATCTACACCTGAGCACATGAGAGTCAAATGGAAGAGAACCAAAGACAAAGAGCATCTTTTGAAAAAGCCAGAGGAAGAAACTTCACATAAGGAGGAAAGGTGTAGGAAACACAGCAGACTTATCAGAATTCAAGCAAGCAAGAGGAGAGCAATTGAAAGGAATGATCACCAACCTTGAATTCTGTGTGCAACAAAATGATCCTTCAACCTGTAATCCCAGCACTTTAGGAGGCTGAGACAGGAGAATTGGGAGTTCAAAGCCAGCCTCAGCAATGGCGAGATGCTAAGCAACTCAGTGAGACCCTGTCTCTACATAAAACACAAAATAGGCCTGGAGATGTGGCTCAGCGGCTGAATACCCCTGAGTTCAATGCCCAGTACAAAAAAAAATATATATATATATATGATCCTTCAAAGTGAAGGAGAAATAAGACTTTGACAAACGAAAACAAGGAACCCATTCACATCATATTAATTGTACAGAAAGTGTTACAAGAAGATTTTCAGGAAAAAGAAATATTATATAGGTCAAAACCTCAGATCCTCATGAAGAAAGGAAGGTGTTGGAGAAGAAGTATGTGGCTGTAACATAAATCTTTTATTTCGATATTCTTAACCAAGCTTATAGATAACTATTTAAAGTAATCACCATAACAATGTGTGACCAAACAGCAGAACATCATTTGTGGTGTAGCTGTTCCCACAAATTTGGGCTTTTAGATAATGTTTTAGTGGGTTCCTCATCCTCAAAATCCATGTCTGGATTGACATAACAAATTCAGGGGCTTAGTGGCTGGTAACAACTAAGATTTCTTTCTTCTTCATGTTATAGACTAAATGGATTGATAAGGGATTTCTTATAAAAAGAATCAGGAAGCAGGAAGCAGACAGCAAAATCTTTTCTGGTTTTACTCAGATCTCCAAGCCTCCGGGCATGGAGAAGCCGACTCGAGTCTCATTTGCACCAAGAACTACTTGAAACCACATATATCTTTTCATCTCCTCTTTCTCTCTCTCTCTCCCTCCCTCCCTCCCTCTCTCTCTCTCTCTCTCTCTCTCTCTCTCTCTCTCTCTCTCTCTCTCTCTCTCTCTTTCTCTCTATCTCTATCTCTCTTTTTCTCTTCTCTCTCTCATACAAGGTTATCTCTTTTAGGATAAATTTTTTAATGGAATTACTAGGTAAATAGTTAGATGCATTTAGGGCAAATACGTTTCCCGGCAATTTTTATTTCCACTTTTTTTTTCAAAAGGAAATTCCTAAGAATAAGGCAGATCTTGTCCTTACAGTTATCTTGGATAATAAATTCCAGCTCTTTCCAGTTAAAAGTGATCTCTCTCGTGCTCTTTAAAACTGTATACACCACAAGTACTTAATAAACGATTATTGAATCAAATTCTTAGTATTCCTGATACTCAAAATTAGCCCATTTTTAATATGCACCTTTTTTGTCTATCTCTAAGAATGCTGCAATATGTCTTGATTTTTCAGGTTATAAATTCCTTCCTCTTCTGACTTAAAAATATCTTGAGCCTTCAAAGTCATGTTGTGTATTTTGAATCTTGGTTGTATGGATTTTTTCAATTCTATTAAGGTCTTCTTTTCTAAGAGGTCTTAATATACATACTCCTTACTAGAATAATGAGCTCACAATAATTATGTAAACCTTTCTGAATTCAAGCAAGATTTTGTTTGTGCTTAGCTTAAAAATGCAAAATCACTTTGAATGAGTACTCCTTTTTAACTAATTTAATTCTCTTCTTTAATATGCTTCACTAAAAATCTAACAAATATCAGAATTAACCATGAAGCTGACAAAAGAAAAACATTATAATAATGGAATGATTATTTCAGAATTTATCTAGAAGCTATTTTCTTTTTTTCAGCTTTATTAAGGTATAATTGACAAATAACAATTGTATATATTTATGATATGCACTGTGATGTTTTGATATATCCCTGCATTGTGAAATGATTAAGTCATGTTAATCAACATACTTAACATTTCACATATTTATTTTTTCTGGTGGGACTTTTTTATCTTAGCAATTTTCAAGAATTCAGTACTTCAGCCATCCATACTTAGGGATTCCTTATTCATAAATCCAACCAAATGTAGATTGAAAATATTTTTTAAATGCACTTGAACTGAACATGTGCAAACTTTTTATTCTTGTCTTTATTTTTCCCTAAACAATGCAGTATAGGAACTATTTAAATAACATATACATTGTATTAGGTATTATAAGCAATCTAGGGTTGACTTAAGGTATACAGGAGGATTGAATAGGTTATATACAAATATTCATATTATATAATATGGATTTTGGTATCCACAGGGGTCCTGGTGTCAATCCCCTGAGGATATTGAAGGATGGCTATAATTAAATATAGTTGGTTTTCAACTATTCTAAGATTAAGATGCAAGTTCTAGGAAAGTTGTCACAAATAACAAGATATCTTTCTTTTTGAAAGTTGACTAGTATTCCTAGTACATTTTCTTTTCCATTTATCTACTGATGGACACCAGTTGTTTTCATGTCTTATCTATTACGATTAATGCTGCAATGAACATGGGATTTTAGAAGTCTCTTCTATGTACCAATCTCATCCCCTTAGGAAAGATGCACTGTGATGTTTTGATATATCCCTGCATTGTGAAATGAAATACAGTGGGATTGCTGGATTATATGGTTGTTCCATTTTTAGTGTTTTGAGGGACCCCCCCCCCCATAGGCTGTACTAATGCGCATTCCCTCCACCCCTCCCATCACATCCTGGCCAGTACTTGGTATCCACAGCTTTTTTGATAAAGGTCCTTCCAGCAGGGTGGGTAATACTGTGCTTTTAATTTGCATTTTCCTAATGACTAATGATGTTGTGCATTTTTTCACATGACTTAACCATTTGTCTGACTTCTCTTGAGAAAGGTCTATTTGGGTATTTTGTCCATTTTTAATTGAATTTTCCTTTTTTACTTAGGAGTCATATTCATTTAACTTGGTTGACACCAGTTTGAAAAAGGAAACAGGCAGTCCCAAGACAAAAATATAAAAATAAAAACCTGTAAGCCCTCACTAGGTGGTCATTTCACCTGCTATTACTACCCTTAAAGTTTTTCTATTGAAGTTATTCCCCTTTTGCTATCAATCACCTGGTTTAATACATTTGGTAGGTTAGATGATAGCATCTGACTGTGCAATGATGTGCTTTTCCAGGGCACAGCAATGGCACTTTAGAAACTTATCCCATGGCCAGAACCTCACAAAGATTCAGTTTATCACAGCACTGTTGGCAATAGCAAAGACAGGAAGCCACGAAAGTCTCCAACATTAGTGAGCTAGTTAAATAAGTTATAGAGCATGTGTATTCTACTGTATCCTGCGGCCAATAAAAAGAATGTGGCATATCCACATGTTCCAATGTGATATGAATTCTAAGGCACATTTTAAGTGAATAAAGCCAACTGCAGAACACTGAGAATAATATGCATTTTGTATGCTTAAAATGTTTCTATTAGGTTATGCAAGACAGGAAGACAAGGATCAGAGATGGAAGGAAAACAACTTACTACGAGTAATTTTTAGTTACAAGTAAATCACAGAATAGAGACAGGGAGGACTTTGAGTCTAGATTTCATGAAGACAGACAAAATCCCCACCAATTTTGGCTAATAGTAACCATTCAAATGGCAAATCAGTAACTGATTTACTTCTGAACCTATCAGCACAAAATCTCACCAAATCTTACTAAGAGTTTCACCTACATGTCAATCATTTCCTCAGTTATCCATTCTTTGCATCCTAACTGTGGGTCTGTGCTATTCCAGGCTTCCGGTCAGGATGTAGGAATGCCGCAGGGAGCAAAGACAAGGACAGGTCCTGACCTCCTTGAGCTCAGGATTGAGCAGGAAAGACCAATCCTTCAACCAAGTGACTAGAGAAATTTTGAAGAGCTTGAGACTGTCCTTGGAGGGAGATATACCCTAGTCTACATGGCAGGAAGACCCCACCAGAAAAGGCATTTAGCTCCACGTGGAGTTAATCAAATGACAGATGAAAGAAATGTATTCTAGGAAGAAATGGGAAGATGGTGCCACGTCACCTCACGGGTAAGAGAGAGCTCTACTTGCAGAGACTAAAAGGCATTGGGATCACTGAAGCATTAAGTCCAGAGGGAAAATGGGAGACCATCAGGCATGCATTCAAGGGCAAGCATTCTGGAACTCACAGTAAGGACAAGGAGAACCACAGCGAGAATTCAAGGTGGATTTGTTTCCTAGGGCTGCTATACCAAATTACCACAGACTGAATGGCTTAAAACAACAGAACTTTATTCTTTCTCAGCTCTGGGAGCTAGAAGTCTAAAAACAAGGTGTCTACAGGCTGTGCTTCCTCCAACAGCTCTAGAGAGGAGCTCTTCCCAGCCTCTTTCTGGCTTCTGAAGGTTGTTGGCAAACTTTGGTGTTGCTTGACTCATAGACCCAGCTCTCCAACCTCTGCCTCTTCAGCACATGACCTCCTTTCTGTGTGTCTGCATTCTACGTCCAAATTTCTCTTAGAAGAATGCCAGTCGTACTGGATTTAGGATCCACTTTGATCCACTATGGGTTTATCTTAACATGATTCCATCTTTATCCAGATAAAGTCAAATTCATAGGTTCCACCTGGACATGAATTTCAGGAGGACACAATTCAATCAGGTACCGCAGGGGCATGATATGATCTGATTTGCATATTAGAAAAACTGTTCAGAGGACAATGAGGGGAAAGACAAAGAGGGAGCAAGAAGGGAAGAATGAAGATTAACTTCATATACATCTTTTCTTTTAAAGAATATCTTTATTTTATTCTTATGTGGTGCTGAGGATTGAACCCAGTGCCTCACGCGTGCTAGGCAAGCACGCTACCACTGCGCCATAACCCCAGCCCCTTCATATACATCTTTATTTTTTTATTGAAAGAGGAGTTTTATTCTGAGGTACTAGCTGCCTGTCTTGAGCTAAGAACTGTTTCTAGGATATGAACTATGAAGAAGTTCAGAGAGGAAACTTCACCTGTCCATGACCACATAGCAGCACTTCCAATCCACATCTGGCTCTGGAGCTCATTCCCTTTCCATCCCTCCAGCCTGAATGCTGAAGATATTCTCAAAACACTGAGGATCCTTTGACAAAGATTTCCAGGAAATGGAAAATATTGCACACTGACACGGTGCTGTTTTGCAAGCACACTTTATATTCTTTATGCAAAGTCAGGGCAAAAGGTGAGCAGTTAACACATCCTAAAGAGCAGCTGTGCTGTAACGTGAAGGAATCAGAGGGTTGCCGTCACACCACACTGTGTCCAGTGGTTTAAACACCAGGTCAGAGATGTTCTTTAAAATAAAGACCTATGTATAATCTATGCTTCACACATACGAGCCCATCGTAAAAGAAGACTGCTTTTTATAATGTGAAGAAATTTGAAGTGGTTGTCGGAAAAACTCAGACACAAAAATGAATTCAGAGAAAAACAGGGTAACTGATGCAATAGTTGGGACTGACCACTGGCACTGATCAGAAACAGACCCGCACATCTGCTCTGTCTTCCCCGCTGAGCACTGTCCATTGTCCATTGTGAAGCTGGATTGAAATTCTAAGACAATGGGGACCAAAGTCATTCTCTCCTGAGCTTAATATTCTTCAAAGGGACAAAATGAATCTTGTAGATTGTAGATTTCATCACCTGTCACCAGTTACTCACCTCAAACTGAGACTAGAGCACCTAACTCTCAGTTCACCCTTTTGTGTTCCACTCATTATTAAAATAGAAAGGAAGGAAGGAAAGGAGAAAGGAAGGGAGAAGTGAAGGGGAAAAATCAAATAAATCTGAAAAGAGTAAGCATGAATTCAAAAAATAGAATAAAATAAAATAAAAGGAAGAGAAACAACAGCCCAATTAATTGTTCTAATATTTATTACAATATGGTTAGAATAAAAAAAAACTTCAACTCAGGTTATGAATTATAAACTTGTTCCTAAAAATAAAGAATAAACTGTGTTTAAAAGCAATTAATAAGCAATTTTTATCTAGGAAGTGGGTGATTTTTGTGCATGGGGGGAAAAAGGCTCAGGGCTTTGCCTCATCTCCTAGAAGCATCCCATATTCTTAGATGTGACGTTGCCTTGGTAACCGCAACTTGGTGACCTCGTTATTTCAACCTAATCCTGCTTTGAAATTATAGTTGCTCCACCCTTTTGCCTGGCTAGCCTGATAACATAATCATTGTAAATGAGGATGGGAAAAAACAGCAGGATGCGGTCCCTCCGGTGACACAAGACCAGTCTCACCTTATCGTGGAAATAGACGAACAATTAACCGGCATGAATCTCAAACCCGAAAAGTGGATTTTCTTTTTTTTTTTTTTTTTTACTGTGTGTTATGCTTATTTTCAAAACCTACTGGTGGATTCAATGTAGCAGGGTATCTTGATGTTACTAAATAAAAACAAAAATTTCCTATTTGTGCTAAAAAAAAAAAAAGAGCTAAATTGTCAAAGGTGACGTCTTTAATTATGTGTTTGTTCTGCCCAATGGCTGAATAGAAAGCAGAAATCAGAATATAATTTTTGAAAAAATACCCTGGCAGTGTCCAGGTTTGTTTCCTAGCTTAACTTCCTCTGGTTAAAGCTCCACAAATCAGTTGTCATCTTGAATTCAGGTTCTTTTGATAACAAAGGGATCTCAAGAGACAAAATGTTGAAATTCCGAGTGCATCAAGTATGTGTGTGGGTGTGTGTGTGTATGTATATGAGTGTGTGTGAGTGTGTGTGTGTGTGTATTATAAAGTAATTTGCTCATTTGTTTCAATTTGTATGCTTTGAGATCTCTGCTCAAAAAAAGAAGGGAAATTCCGTTCTCTTTCTCCTTTGTTTCCTTTTTCTTTTCGTTATTATTTTCCATTCCAAAATGACTAGGCTCGTGGCCATAGGTGCAGCTCTCGAATCTCAGTATTATTTTCATACTACACCCAGTTCAAGCACTGAGGAGCCTGAGAGCTATGATGTGACGATGCTTGTTGGGCTCCTGAGTGCCCCCAAACTCCCCCTCCAAGACACCCTCCCTATTTCATTCCAAGACATGCCCAACCATGGCACTTGGAAAGGGAAGAATTATTCATATCAGTCCCCACATTCTCTTGGTGGCAACTGTTCCACTTCCTCAGTGTCACCCCTGTGAGGCTGAGTACCAATTATTTGGTACTCTATTATCAGATATGTTATTGGCCTCAGCATTGGGCACCAATGACAGGTGAGAGGTTTCTTATCAGAGCCATTATCCAGAGAGAAACATGGGCCACATCTGGAGATGCCCAGGACAGAACATCATCCATGCTGGTGTGCCCACCTCCCGGCAAAAAAGAAAAAAGAAAAACCACCACTCCCTCCTTCTCATATCTATCAACACTACTGTGGTATCCTCTTAAGAATGTAGGGAAAGATCGCAGCTTCTTGGAGAAGCTGCATAAATTAAAGCTTTTACCATGGCAGTGATGTTATCAAGTCCCTTTCAAGAAATAATTTGAAGAAGTGTGCATTTGACTTAAGAGTGTATCTTCTCCTTTGCTAGGAGTTGAGTAAAAGATAGCATTTTATAAAGTGAGAGTTCAAGATGTACACGGGGCCATTCTAATTCCATGCTCTTCTTGCTTCCTAAGGCCACAAGAAGCTCAGGTTGAGCATCCTTAGCCCCAAATTCAAAATCCAAATGCAACAGAATCTGAAACTTTCTGAGCACCAACATAATGGCAAAAGTGGAAAATTCTACAGCTGACCTGGTGTCAGGATGCAGTCAAAACACAGGCCCACTAAAAATATTACATGAAATAACCTTCAGGCTGTGTAAAAGGTGTGAATGAAGCACCAATGAATTTCTTGTTTACCCTTGAATCCTATCCCCAAGGTATCTCATGATGTATATGCAAAGACTCCAAAATGTTAAAAAAAAAAAATACCCCAAATCTAAAACATCCTGGTTCCAAGAATTTCAGATAAGGGATACTGTGATAATAATAATAATATAAGGATGATAATAGCCGCTAGCATTTTGTGAGTTCTCACACTAGAATCAGCTAGTCCCATTTTACAGAGCAGAAACTGAAACATAGACAGTGAAATGACTTGCACATAATCCTAAAGCTGGCAGCAAGTGGTGGGCCAGGGTGCAGACACTACTGTCCCTCAACCCAGAACTAACTGTAGAACGAGGACCCATGGTTGGACCCCCTAGGTAGACTCACTGAAACTCTCTGAGAAGACAGTTATAAGTAGCGCAAGCTGTCCAAAGACATACACATAGACCCCAAAACAAAGGGAACAGAGTGCAAAAGCTCTGACCCAATATCCTTGATCTCCCAGAAGAGATGTGAGTGTAAATGTTATATTCTACTGCCCTCTAAGTGCTCATCAGATGGCGTTGTTTTCAGCTTGGAATTCTTAAGTCACGTACAGAGAGACAGAAGCGAATTCCTCAGCAGATGCAAGCATCAGGGAGGAGCAGAGAAGAGCCATACAGCTACAAAAATGGTGGTGGGTTGCAGACAAGGGGCTGCTAAGACGCAAGTCCCAGGGCCAGTCCAAGAGCTGAGACAGCGCCAATGCTTCTTTGAGCACCAAACAACAACATGCAAAAACAGAGAGAAAAGTGTAGACCTGGCACCCATCTGAGGACTGACAATAACACGGGCCCCTGGTGGGACTGCAGCCACCTGGGAGAGAGAGACCATCAATGCCAGCTTCCTGTGGAAAAGGATCTATAGATCTTCCTGGTGGAGCCAGGAAGAAGCAGGTGAAAAGGAAACTTCAGGCTGAAGGAGGCTGACCAAGGCGGCTGGCAGGGGAGAAGGCAGTCTCTGGAGGGAACGTCCAACACGGGCAGAGATCCCATAAGGAAGGGCCCCAAATCCATTCTCATAGCTCCTGCATTCCACTCCTGGCACCCATGGGACTTGAGAACTACCAGATCACCACGCCTTTCCCATGTCTCCTTGCCTCCGCCTGACACTCCTCCCTCCTTTCCTATGAAAGCTGACAGAATCAAAATGAAGTCACTCATGTCAAGCCCTAACAAAACAATTAAATGAAGTCAGGAGGTCACGAAGGAGGGAATCTCATGCACAGCTGGCTGGCTGGTAGTAAGAACGAACACAAAGACTCCGCCAGAACCACAGCCTTGCACGGGAGCACTCTGCAAGGACTTGGTCTCCTAACTGCTTTCCTGCAGACTGGTGCCACCCTGGCCCGCGGTCCTTAAACATCCTTGTTATTCAGCCTCAGGGCCACGGGGCATTGCTTCCAAATAACATGTCGCTCTCCTTGTTCTGTCTTTAAAGTTTTCCCCTTACCCCATCTCCTTGGAATATGGACCATGGTTTCTAAGACATGTGTGTGTTCTGCATTACAATGTGCCCTGCTTTTCCCAAATAAAAAAATCATTAGTCTTTAGAGAGTCAGTCCCCCTCCTCTCTCTCTCTCTCTCTCTCTCTCTCTCTCTCTCTCTGTGTGTGTGTGTGTGTGTGTGTGTGTGTGTGTGTTAGTTAAAGGTTGACACCATCATTCCTTCTCTCATCCTTCTTCAGTTTGGCTGTCTCCCATTAATATCTGGGGTTTCTTCTTAATTGCTAAGTCCTGCAGAAATCCTTTCAGGACTCCCCCATACTGAATGCTAAGACTTGTTTCCCTTTCCAAACGGCCCGTCCTTTCTTCACCCCTGAACTGCCATGGCCTCTTAACCTATCTTGCCCACCACTTCCATCTCCCAGAAATTCATAAACAGACCAGGCATAATGGCACACGCCTGCAATCCCAGAAACTCAGGAGGCTGAGGAAGGAGCATTGCAAGTTCAAGGACAACCTCAGCAACTTTGGAAGACTTTGCAATAAATAAGGAAAAAGACTGGAAATGTAGGTCAGTAGTAAAGCACCCCTGGATACAATCCCAGTATTTAAAAAAAAACTAGAAACTCCATGAAGGCAAGAACATCATCTGGCTGGGTGCAGTGGTGCCTGCCTGTAATCTCAGCAGCTGGGGAGGCAGAGGCAGGAGGATCATGAGTTCCAAGCCAGCCTCAGCAATTTAGCAAGGCGCTAAGCACCTTGGTGAGACCCTGTCTCTAAATAAAATACAAAATAGGGCTGGGGATGTGGCTCAGTGATCAAGTGCCCCTGAGTTCAACCCCTGGTACCCGCCCCCCAAAACAAAAAAGTACATCATCTAATGATGCCTGGTGTGTAACAGACCCTCAACAAATTCACTCACTTAACCACTTAACGCATATTAACTGAATGAATATACATATTCTATGCAAGACATTGAGGTCAGAATAGGTGCCTGCCTTCACTTATAGGGGAATAAAAAGCATTTTTTTTAATTGAGTAGACAAGATAGATTGCTGTGGGTGGTGTGAAAAAAAATAAACAGAATGCTAACACAGAAGAGGAAGATCTCACTCCAAGTCTGGTTCTTGCAGAATGTGTCCCCTGCAGCCTGGACCATGCTCTCTTTCCCTGGGCCTTCACAGAGGGCTTCCCAGCTTCAGGCATCAAGGCCCCTGCAGAGACCACACCAGCAAGGGGAATGAGGGAGTGAACCTGAACCACACGTTCCAGTCACAGGTGACGAGGACTCCAGTTTCCCACAGACCTCAGATGTGATGGAGGAGAAAGTGGTAAGTATGTCAGCAACTGAGGAGAAGGGTTCCGGAAGGGCCCCTGGTGAAGGTGACATTGAGCGTGGTGATTCCTGGCATCAAGTATTCTAGGACTAAACCATCTAAGTTCAAATCTGGCCCCAGAACTTACCAGCTGTGTGACTTCGGATGCATTCTTTATTCTCTCTGTGCCTTCGTTTCCTCTTCTGTGAAATGAGAGGAAGAGCAATGCCTGTCTTAGAGAGTGGCCACGAGGATTAAATCAGCACACCTAAACCATCTTGGTGAGCATCCAAGTGAGCACAGCCTGAGCACTACCTGGGTTGACCATTATGATCGGTTTTTCAGGATGCAAAGAGCCAATTTGATGAAAAAGGGAGGTACAGAGACCACTCCAGAAGGAGCAAGGATCTGTGAATGAAGGAAAGAACAGGCACTGACCCCAGGATGCCATGCCAGCCAATGGGCTCTTCCTTTGTCTACTCAATTGTGGGGAAATTCACTCTCCTAGAGCAGCCCCTCGGGTTAGAAGTATGCCTGGAGAAATAGAGGATGCAGCCTCTATCCTCTAGGACATATTTGACAAGACTAAGCACACCAGAAAGGAACACTAAACACACAGGAAGGATCCAACACAGTAAATACCTAGTGCTGAAGTCAGTGGCCAGACTCCAATGAAAATAACAAGCAAAGTATGAATCATAACATCTACGTGTTTTAGGATGTGCCAGACACTGGGTGGACACATGATTTTCCTGCTCAAGTTCAGCCTAGGAATGCACTTTACGTGACTGCCTCCAATGACAAAGCTTCCAGGAAATTTCAAGGAAGACAGAGAGAACTACTAAAAACCCTTACGAAGATGGTACATATGAACTAGACCTTAAAGGAGGGAAATAATGTAAGTAGAAGAACCCCTCTAGGAAGAACTGGGGCAGTGCAGTCCAACAGAAATACAATGTGAGCCACCAATACAAACCACACGCATAATTTTGAATTTTTTGAATTCGACTTTTTGAATGTATAATCATAGAACCACAATTTTAAGAAAGTAAAAAGAAAGGAGTGAAATTAACTTGTAAAATATATTTTATTTCATGCAGTATTTGCAACATATTTATTATTTCAATGTGTGATCAGTACTAAAAATTATTAATGAGATGCATTACAGTCTTTTCACTGTTCTTTGATAGCTGGTAGGTATTTTACACTTAAAGCACATATCAATTCTGACTAGCCATATTTCAAGCACACATTGGCCACACAGAGCAGCAGAGGTCAAGAATGGACATTATCAAAGTCTTGCCAACCCTCACTTTTTTTAATCAACACTGCTTTATTTCAATTTTCCAACTATCTCCTTAGGGAAAAACCATTATTATCCCCATTTTACAAAGGAGGACACTGCCAGGTGAAGAAGTTAAGTCAATAGTCAAATATGTAGGTTAAAATAGAATTTAATGTTGGGCATAGTGGTGCAGGCCTATAATCCCAACGGTTCAGGAGAATGCGGCAGGAGGATCAAAGCCAGCCTCAGCAACTTAGCTAGGCCCTAAGCAACTTATCGAGATGTGTCTCTAAATAAAATATAAAAAAAGGGTGTGGGGTGTTGCTCAGTGGTTAAGTGCCCCTGGATTCAATCACTGGTACAAAAATAAAGAAAGAAAAAAAGAAATAGAATTTAAGGCCCATCCCACCAACTTTAAGCTGGAACATGCTTCTCACACTAGAATTGCATCAGGCAAATTCCCCAGGGGGACTGTCACTAGGAAACAAGGGGATGCTCCAGCAGGGAGAACCCACGGAGATCCTGGGGTGTCCTAAGTAGATTCCTCCTCACTCCACAGGACCCCACTGGGGTGGCGCCTCCTGGAGTTGGAGTGGGCACAGACGCACAAACCCTCCCTTTCCAGCTCAATAGCACCTGAAGGTCTGTGCACTGCTCCCCAACAGCAGAACTACAAAAGGGACTTCCAGGAGGCCCTGAAGGGCACCTGCGCTCCATAAATATTTAACTGGTGCTGCAGGGAGGCCAGAAGGAAGAGACATCTAGCTGGCGGCCCCTCCGGCAGCCAGGCAGGGCTGCTTCCACCATTTGCGGCCTCCGTGTTGTTGTCCATTACAGTTTCTAAAACTATTAAGAGAGAAAGGGGGAGAGCATGCACAGAATTAACAGTCACTTATGATCTGGAGAGGGACGGCGGGAGTTGGAAATCAGTCTCCATTAGGATACTTTCCCCACGCTCCTCGGGGTCCCCGAGTCACGGGATCGAGCCACCGGATCGGAGGAAAAGGATGTTTATACAGGGCTTCTGGCAGAAAAGGCGCTTTTCCTTGCGCCCCAGGGCAGGGTTCGGGCCGCTTCCCGCAGAGGGTCTGGCCTGCGCTGAGCATGCGCCCCCAGCCCCAGTGTGGGAAGAGGCTGGGCTTTTAGATGTGTGTTTTGTTTTGTTTGTTTCTTGTTCAGTGATCCCTCCCCGAATTCTGCAGGGATTCCCAGCCAGCCCCCACCTCCCACCTCCACCAGCAGCCAAGCCCACCGGGAAAACTGTCAAGAGAGCGGCGCAGCAGCGATTCCGTCGGAAATCTTCCGCGCGCGCTGCCTTTGACCGCGGCAGATCCTGGGGGACAAAGGTGTACCCCATCACCAGGGCGTGTTTGAATGCCTCCCCGCTTAACTTCACAGGACCTACTTTTCCAGTCCAGGAATGGCCAGGCCACATTACGTAACCACTTGAGTCGGAGTCAAAAAGGACAGCCAGCTGTGCCCCTAGGACCGCAGTCTTTTCTTTTTTCTTTTCTTTTGGGGTGGGTAGGGGGGCCCTCGGCCTAGCTTGGAGCACAATCTCTGGCACGTGCTTTTGGTCTGCGCTACACTAATGATGCAATCAAGTGTTCTGGCAAATTTTGGAGCTTAAGGGAGAGACAAAAAGAAAATTTCATAAACCACCCCCGGAATCCATTCGCTGAGAAACACTTAACAGCCAGTCTCTTGGATCGCTAGCGACTCCAAGTGGTCAATTTAAAATAATAGGGTTTTGGTTTGGTTTTGTTTTTTTCTTTTTTCCGCCCTTCAGGAAAGAACCACACACTTTAAGATTTTACTCCCAAATCCTTGTAGATTTAAAAGAGGCAAAACTGGAAGGACTGTTAATGCCACCTGAACCAAACCCCTCATTTTATAGAAAGCAGAGGTTCAGAGAGGGAAAAGGGGATTTCAAAGGTTACACAGCATGTCAGAGTCAAGTTTAGAAAGCAATATAAGGAATACCTCTAGAAGACTCTGAGATACTAGATTTTGGTTCATTAATGGAATGGGGGTAAGGCTTCTGTTTCTGTAGACCACAAGAGAATACTAGTGTTGCTGAGAAATCACTGCAGTGAGACTGTGTTTCTAAAGATCCAAAGTCACAGTAAGTACCATCAATGGAGATTTTTTTCCTCTCCTGTGCCTAACACTGAGCAGGACACATTAAACTGGGTCATAGAAAATGGGGTCAGCACAGGCAAGAGGCGGGGGTGGGATCTGGCAAGTGTGGATTAGATGCTTAGTGCAAAGCCTGACCCCAAGTAAAAGAAACCTTTGGGTCTGATTTCTACTTTCACAAGAGCACTCAAGAGCAGACATCATGGTTCCCACTTGACAAATGAAAGAACTTAGGCTCAGGGATAAGAACTGACTTGCCCATGATCAGGCAGAGCCAATGAGCTGTAAGATTTTATTTATGAATGACTCCATTTATCCATCCATTAAATGGGGTAATAAAGTCTGCCTATAAAAACAGAAAATATTTGTGTTAGAAAGGGTCCATGGCAGACCCCTCTTTCAAACACTATGGACTGACCTCCTTATATAAAACAGACGAAAATGAGTGCCAGAAATGTTGTTCTCCATACCCACGGGTTCCATATGTGCAGATTCAAAGAAATTTGGATTGAAAATATACAGGAAAAGACTGCATCTGTACTAAACATGTGCAGGCATCTTTCCTTGTCATTATTTCCTAGACAAGGTCCGTATACAAATGATTTAGATATTAGGTATTATAAGTAGTCTAGAGATTATTTTAAATACAGCATAGGTTATATGCAAATACTGCCCATCTTATATAAGGGACTGTGGGTTTTAGTATCCACAGGGGTCCTGGAACCAATTCCTCATGGATACTCAGGGACAACCACATACAATAAAGTCTATCAAAGAGAATGTGTTGCCATTGGGACCTTTTCCAGATCTGAAGCTAGAAGCCCCACATGGTTTTTGGAGTTTTAGGTCCAACTGAGCACCCAAGTTATTTCTATGTTGTTGTATTTTGTTTACTCTGTAACATGAAATGCCAAATTTGCTTTACCCAAGATAAAAGTTTATTTTAGCTGGACGGCCGAAGTTGCTATAACTGCTGCTGTTGGAATTGTGCTGTCTTTCCACGCACAGACCCTCTTCCCCTTCAGAGAGGCAGTAACAGATGGTTCATCCAAAGTCTGCCCAAGAGCCAGCTCAGGCATGGCCATCCTGGGTCTCCATGACGTTTAAACATGGTGTGCCACTTGCACTTCTGTGTGTCTGTTGTTATTTACTGCTACTACCAAAGTAGCTTTAAATTAGATGCAGCTGACCTTAAAATCATCTGTGTAACCTAAGAACCACCACGGAATTCAAGTTTCAGGGAAGAAAGGGAGATGTGAAAATCACTCTCATCCAGCCTGGTACCAGGAAATCCTACTCTCCCCAAAACAGAAACTAGACCCTCCAAGGGTTTGTGCTAGCTCAAGTCTCCCTCCCCACACTCCCACCGCCAAGTGTCACCCATTCTTGAGATGTGTCACTCCTCTTCTGCCATTAACAGGCTGGACCTGTCTTCTGCAGAACACTGCCCCTTCTTGGCAGCTCTAGCCCATGCATGAGAAGAAGACCCTTTGCTATCCACCCTAGGACCAGGGAGATTATCTGGAATTTTCCCAACGATGTTCCTAAAATCACTGCAGGAGAATGAAAGGTAATAAACACAGTGGGAGAAACCTAACATCAGTCTAATTTACAAAGTTGGAAATTCTGGTCCCAACCTTACCAGCAGCTATTCTTTCTAGAGCTGGCAAATCCTGCCCTGTTAAGGGAGGGGACTCAGGAGAAAAACACTCCATCTAAATTGTCACAACTCTACTGAAAAGCAACTGGGCACTGCGCTTCGAGGACTCCTACCCTTTGAGTCCATAATTCCACTTTTAGCAATTCACCTAATAATCAAGTGGCGCAGGCAGTAATTTATACATAAAGATGTTCATCACTAACTTACTTATAAGTGAAATAAAAGTTTTTTGGAAACAAGTTGTGCAACAATAGGGTTTATGATGTAACCATAAAATGGAAGATTCTGGAATCATTAAAAATGAGATTTCAAAGTATTGAAACTTTAGTGAAAAATAAAAGGGATTTTTAATGGCACAATATGAAAAGAAAAAGTACAAAACTGGTACACATTTTGTGATCGTGTGTGGAGAGAGAAAGTAAAAACTAAAATGTTCCCAGTCTGAATGGTGATTCTCTTTCCTACTTACATTTTGCTTTAGTTACACAATGAGCCAGAACTGATTTATAACTATAAATTAATTATAATCTCAGAATAAGATAGGTTGGCTTGCCTTTTGTGATACTGACACCGTTGCCCCAAAGGCTGATACCCATTTCCTGGTCATATAATCTTCACTCTGCTGTGCTCCCCTCTTGCTCCATCTTGGGCCCTCCTGCTCCACCTGCCTCATCCCTGCCCTTCCTTTCTGCTTCTCAATCCATAGATGCACATTCATGACCCAGCCAATGACATGACCCTTCAAAGGATTCCTCAGACTCACATCTGTCAGGAGCTAGTGGCCTCCTCTGAATTCTTTACCATCAAACAGAGCAACCCAGTGAAAACCCACATCCCCTGATAACTGAGGAGGCTTTTCTCCCCCATCCCCACCCTAGTTGAAAGATAGGGGCTATGTAAATTCACTCAACTAGTACTTTATTGAGTATCTACTATGTGTCAAGTCCTCTTCTGATAGAACACAGAGACAAGATCCCTACCCTCAGGGAACTTGAGTGCTAGAAAGGGTGATAGATAATAATCACACCAATGAGAAGAAAATCAGCTCTGGTAAGAGCTGGGCTTAGTGACTCAATAGCCCCGGAGATGGTTATTCTCCAGATCTGGAACAGCTAGGCCATGAAGGAATGTCCAGGAGACTCCTTGACACCAGATGTTTAGAAAAGTCCAGCTTCTCCAAAGCTCATGCAGTGGAGGTGAATGTCAGAAGCTGCCCAGGAAGAGAGCTGGAGACACCAGGACAGCACACTCACCCGGGTAGGACCAGCACGACCCACCATTCTGATCTATTCCACCATACCCTGCCAAGGCATGGGGGTCCAGGGAGACCCTGGAAGAGGAATGTGATA